>JAULCE010107540.1:0-12487 GCA_032359355.1 Macoma nasuta | reverse complement strand
CAAATATCGAGATGTATCATTAAAAGCATGGATGACATCTGCCTGTGAATCCGGGTTTAAACCTAACATGAAATCTCGCTCATAGCAGTACAAATACAAGTCCGCGACAAGACTTAGTGGTGCACAATTCGTACCCATAGGAATACCAATAACTTGACGGTAAAAGGCATTCCAATAGCGTACAAAAATGTTATTCAGAAGAAAGGTGAGTGCTTTACAAGCTTCGGAGCAAGTCCATAAAGTCTTCTGAATTAATTGAGTAAGTTTAACTTTAACGTGGTCATGTGCAATGGTAGTGTAAAGTGCAAAAACATTATAGATGCTAAGTGTTGATGCCAAATACCTTTTATATTGCAGTTTACTTAAGACTTCATTATAATAAATACAACTCTAATTTTAACTGTTTTCGAAGGGAGCTGAATTCGTCCTTGCAAATCAGGTTTTGAGTTGTTTTCTCTAAGCTCAAGCATCACACGCTTTAGCGCAAAGGGCAACACAAATCGATAAAATCGACAATTTCGGTTCATTAGAATGTTTTGCTTGAACGCTTCATTAGCAGAGAACAATTCAGCTAATAAACCCAAAATTAGTGAAAATCAGTTATCTAATATCAATTAGCCTCATCGTTATTCTAATTATGGATGTATTGGAATTTTCATTTTACAATTGTAATTAGGAATATATGGAAGTAATACAAACATTCCAATAATTGCAAGCTTAAAATAAAGGAAACATTAACGTTGCAGAAGTAAAAGCAATAATGTAGCAACAGACATTCAAAACAGAGTAATGGTTGTCTTACCACGATCTAGATTGTTTGTAAGTAATCATTTGTGGTCATTTCAAATAAGGAAGTTTTACATTCAGCCAATTAACAGTCGTTCTATCGTGACAAAGTTAAAAGACATAACCTGGCTGTAACTGGACACTAAACATCAAACTGGAAATTTCAACTAAAGATATATTCCCGTTAACATTCAAGTTTAACTTGGTATTCTTGTTTTATTCAAATTTGATACAAGCTATTTTCAGAGCTTTACCATGTAGACATCAGGAAATGTGTGTGTGTCTTTTCACGACGAATTTGCTTCCTTGCTCTACGAGCGGCAGTGCGTTCTTTGTGATGCGTGTCCTGCTAGTTTTCTCTGTTTACGTTTGATATTGGTTAAAGCGATTTAAGCGTAATAAACGTATGCCTTTTTAAAAACAATTGTTATAATGCGCTTGTAGATGTTGATATATATGACTTTTCTGCTTCAATTTAGAATGATAATACACAATAAATCTATAACATTGCGCTAGTCTGTGCTGTAGTATCACTGAGCAAAAAATATATTCCAATTATGTAGAAGTCAACTACCAATGTATCACTGTCAGTCGAATGGCGGCGCGATTTATCCGGTATTTGCAGTCCGTTATCAAGAGATTGAGAAGAAATGTTATTTCTCAGTCTGCATCCCGGTTGTTAGCAAATGAACAGATGAATTTAATCAATGGTCTTTGTTTTTCACATGACACAAATAAGTGTTTGCTTTTACTGTTGGTTAAATCGATGAGTCACCGTAATGGTTCCTTGTGTTTGAATAGTTCTTTACATTTACATGATATACTATTTATGATGCCAACATATGTTTATTTAGATTCTGCAAAACCCGTTTGTTTACTTCTTGTTTCAAGCACCCAGTCTTATGCAGTTTTCCATTCATGCCAACTAGCATGGACTATTGATCAGGTTCAATATAGGGCATGATATTTAAGAAGACACCAACAAACAACGAATTCGGTCAAAACATACTGACATCCATCATTTTTTCTACAACCGTTTTAACGTCAAAGAAGATAATATTTCTTTGAACTATTTCAAGCAACGTTAATACTTTAGATTTGTGTTGTTATCTTTGAAGCAAATATGAACGACTACGTCTACGTAGATACGTTTTAAGCACTACTGCATATAGAACCTCTTTATGTTGGCTCGTGTGTTCTTTTGATTTATACGCGTAAATGAGCATCGACGAATGAAAATAGGGATTTGAATCGACGAATGAAAAAAGGAATTTGAATACCCTGAAATTGGATTTGGAGTGGTAGAGGCAAATTATAATCTGGTGAGTAATTATGTAAATTTGTCAGTTTTCACAAAATTGCAGTTCTCATTTTTTGTAGCGCAAATTATTGGTGACTATCACACTATAAGTCCAATGTCCTCACTAATAATAATGATCCCTGTGCATAAGTAAGTTAGACATTTGAAAGGGATGGCTGCAAATGTCGAGGTTAACCAACAGCACACATAGTTGTACACATTGTTGAATGCACTACATCATATTAATCTGATAATTTAACTCTGCCATCCACAGAAGGGCTTCGTGGCGCCTCTTTACAGACGACTATTCAAAATATTGTGTTTAATGAAGCATTTGCTCGATACGAGAAAATGCTCCATAACCTACACTATTATAACCCATTTACTGCCGCGGAAATTATGCGAATGCGCAGTCATAGGTCTGCTTCATTTTTTAACTTCAAGATATTAACTTAAATTTAGCAAAAAAAGTGTCAAACAGCTTGGATTCGGATAATATGCCGAGTTATTCGGCGTCTCACCCGGATACGAGCTGTTTGCATAATACACTATGGTTCGGGTAGGCAATGCAGGGTTTAATACAATCCGGAAATTATCCTTAGCCTAGTTTTGCATCCTTTTCATCATATTAAACCTTGAAGTTGAATCTAAAAATAACATGTAGAGTAAATAGTTAATGTTTTATGTAATGGTTTTTTTATCTTGACACCGCGAGACTAAAGAGACAACCATGATGTATGCAGGAAGTAATTACCAACCTTATGTCATTAAGAAAATATATGAGATAATTAGGCTATGACAATCCTCCTGGAAATAAAACTTAAAGCAAGTTTTAAAGCGACTCAAGATGATTTTGTCCACGAGTTTCATTGGTCGACAAATCTGTAAATAATGTTTTTATCTGAAAGATGTGTACTTTCATATGAGAATCCTAAGTCAGTTATTCGCGTATGTTGTTATTTTCGCAAACAGCAGGGGTCCAGATCAGAAGCCGATATTTCTGTTAAAGACAATTATTCAAGCAACATTTATGCTTTTGAGCAGGTGATAAATTAAGCAGCGGAAAAAGGGTAAGATGATGATATTTGATAATAGTAATTAACTGTCTGTATGCTACGGTTGAATCAGGAGTATTAGTGCAAAATGCTTTGTCAAGATAAGAAGCCAAATAACTCTGAATTTATTTGCCGATAATGACATGTATTACCAAAAAGTCGATAATATCCAATAAAAATGGATATTCATGACATTTCAATAGTTACTAACTATTGCCTGCTTGATCTTAATGCTTTACTCGTTAATGAAATTAGCATCTGCTAGAAAGGAACAATAGTTATTTCCTGCAATGTTTTCAAAAGTCATTTGCAAAACGTCAAAACATAAGAATCGTGGCGGCTGATCTTACATAAACCTTTTAGATACCGGAAGTAGCGTTTCCAAACCGACAAACTTAGTATCGAGATGTACACTTTAACGTCTTTAATCTTCACCAGGATAGCTTTTTAGAATCTATTTTAAAATTGCAGTTTTTTTGCATTTCCGATATTTAAAAGTGCACATCCTTCATGGCTGCCTTCCTGACTTGGTTTTATGCATTAACAATTTCAACGTACAACATGATTTGTCATATAGTGCTATCTGGATTTTCATTTGCACACCAGTCAAATCATATTGTCATGTTTCTATTGAAGTGAAATGCGTCACGCTTATTGGGTTTATTATATTAAAAAAAATAGTTGCTCTAATTGCGATTGATGAATTAAAAATAAATAACCTACGCACTTCCATCGTTTAAGATGATATCTTCCTGTCATTTTCACATGTCAATAGACTTAAATTCATGACAGTATACAATCCGATATATGTTCTCGGCAGGCAACGAATTTTGAATAAATATTACTTCATATAATATAAATTGTCAACAAGTTAATGATCTGATACCAATTTTAATAATTGCATCGTTTGTATGCATATATTATGTCAAAAATACCTCGTGTCCGGTAGCTACGTGCGCATACATAATGTCCTAAACGGACGGGTAATATCAATAATTTAGATATGATATTCAATCACAATATTGTCAATATGTAAATATATAATCACGTTTGGTATGGTTTTTATTTAAAAAAGGTAAACTACAGTCAAATATCACCATTTCTAATCGGTTAAATCGGATTCTGGCTTTACTTGAAACTGAAATCTAAATGATTTTGGTGTTTGTGTTCCTGTCAAAGTTCGGGGAACTGTTTCAGTTAGATTGCTCTACCCGAAAAGGGAATTTAATTTGGACTTCGGGAAATTGGAGCATATGCAAATAGTCCAATAAATTGTAATAGCAGAAACAATTGGAGTCCCTATCAGACACCGAGTCATTCCGCGTCTATATTTGAATTTAATAGGATAAAGTTCACACTGTGTGTATCAAAGTACGTGCGATGTGGCCTTTGTTTTAGTCTGGCTCGTGATTACGTGCTTGGAAAAATCATGTTTCTGGTTCGACATGATTTGCAAGGGAAAAATATTGCTTACCAATGATTGAGCTGATGAGAAGCAAAGTCAGAAAAAGTACAATTGAAAATATCATATAGATTCATTTTTCTAATGGTTAAGCTGGTTTGTTTTAACCCTTCCGGTGCCAAATTTTATATTGTCGAATGTATCAGTTTTTTTTATAAAATATATTAACGAAAATATTATCAGAAATAATAAAAACAAACTTTGACGTTTCAGAAACACTAATATACGGAAAATATTGTATTGCTAAAAAGTGAAGTTCCTGATCAGACGCCGCCTTCTCAGATTGTGTCTGCTTTAGGAATTCACTTGTTTGCAATGTTGATTTGAGTTGTCGGGGAAAGAGTTAAAATTAGTACATAGTCGAACCTTCTTAACACGAGGTTAATGTGACTGTTTGGATTTGTTCCATTTTTCCGTGTTAGAATTTATAAATCTAGTTGCCTTACTTTGACATAAAGAAACACGACTATACATGTATCTAGCGGCCAGTACTGTAAAACAATATATCAAATGGTATTTGAGGCATTTCAATCTAGGTTTAGTTATTTTAAATCATGAAAAACACCGCATGTCTTTGTTTTGCTGTAAAATGCAATACACAAACAGTAGATGCATGCGGAAACACGTTAGCTTACACATTATGTTACATTTATCAGTCTGAGCATTTGACTCTTAAACACTTGATTGTTTCTAGGAATGAATACATCACTCAATTCTCCAGAATACAACCTGCACAATAAGGAAAATTAGACAAATTGGCTGGCAAAGGAATTGCAAATAGCGAATACTTCAATTCAAATGATGATAAAAGAATCATGTGCTTAGACTTCATTAGCACCGACTCGGTTGCAAACAATGAAGTACAAGTTAAGTGTACGTGTTGATATTATAGTTTCAGATTAGGACGTACATTCGTCATGAGTTTAATGGGTGTGTCTTGCAAATGGTGGTGATGACAAAGAAAAGTCAATTTATTAAATATTTGGCTATTAAACTGCATTTAAACTGATTAGTTTGCCTACAACGGTAAAAACATGCAACTTTCACCAATAATCATATATTAATGCTAAACTTAACCAATTTAAACGGTCAAAAACACTGAATATAGTTTTAACCTAACGTATTGTTTTACACCTATGGAAAACGAAAAGAATGTGAATAATGACCCTGCAAACTAATGTAATATCTTTATTCAAACAAGCTCAATTATGTACTAATAATTCCCATTAAGCCACAAGTAATAGTGGTATTCCTGTATCTGTACAGCTGCAACGGCAGGACATGGTCAACAATTGAGTTATGCCCACGGAATTCCATCTACAAGTATGGCTCATGCCTTGCTATTGTATATTGTTTTAGTCTATCTATTTTACAATATAGTCAGTTGATTTACAGCAACTACGGTTGCAACGCGTAAAAATGCAAACGATAACTTTGTTCCCGATAGCATTGCTTTGCCGGACAATATTATCGTAAATGTAATTTATGTCTCATTTAGAATTTCTACCGTATCATATTAGATACGTATATTACAAAGTCATACATTTTTAATGTGGCTTGTGATCTAACTTTAAGCTACTTGAAAACATCAGTTAGGTCTTAAAATGAAATATTTCGATCGTAACTATCATATAGAGAAAAATACTCTTACAAACAGCATTTTCATCTATCTTTGCAGTGTCTGCATCAGTGATCAATATAATAAATATATGATTAACATGATATCATTTACTGTCAATTTAGAACGCTATTAATTACTTAAAGTACCTAATTTTCTAGCTTCGGCATTAAATCTAAAAAATATAACGAATAAAGATAAAATTGAAGATGTGATGCCGATAACCAAGGTTTTATTATCTTAGTGGAGATTTAAGCTAATTGCACCGATACATACATTGTTAATACCATGCTTTATTTAGCAGAAAAAAACGATAACCATACCCGACATATCCCGGACTGTTCTAACTAGTTTACCTAGACACCTATCTTTGATTTGTAAAATGTTTAAATTGTTACTTGATTTGCAGATTCAAGAACTAATAAGCCATTTTGATGTCACAACTAAATGAGAACAAAACAACTTCGGAGATAACGATAACATAAAATTGAAAAGTTGGTAGTATTTCTCAGACAGAGCAAAGTATCCTGATATGTTACTGATTTTCAAAATAATATATAAATAATTCGAAAAACTCATGTTTGCTGTGGGGTTCAATCAAGCAATGATAAAGATATTGTGTGAATATACTTGATGTGTATATGAATTAAAAATTGACCAATTACTCCATTATATTTTTGGATGAAAGCATGAAACAGTCGGTGCGGGTGTAATTATGTCGTCATCTCCTGATACGCACTGGCATTCATCATAACAATAACAGAAATTCATCTCAGTCTGAAATGACGAAAGATTTATTATAGCCCTTATGTAACTTTGCAGTGTCTATGGAAGACAACTATATAAAAATTGTGTGTGAGAAGCAGCGTAAATTCAGTTCTTCATGTAGTGGTATGCGGTGTAATCCCTGGGTCAATATTGTTCATTATTGTAGAGGACAACATGCTGTTAATTCTGGCATGTGGAACTATGTGAACATATGTTTGGTCTCTGATACAGGAGAAGGACAAAAGGAACCAACATTCCCCCATTGCGGCAAAACTTTCAAATAAAATGTCAGTAAATAATAAGTTGATGAAATAAAACTTGATTCTCAAAGCCAGACTGTATTTTCTATGTTACATCTCTATCTATTTATGGAAATATGAACGTAGTATACACCCATGACATTGATGTCTTATTATGATGACGAAGGATTAAACGTGTTATGTAAAAGTTAAATGTTGGAACATTTAAAGTAATCTTTGTCACTTCTGTTTTTTTATTTCCTATGTATATTTAGGTCACGGCTTTTATATATGTGGCTGCAGATATAACAAAATGTTTCCTTTTTAATGAAGTGAGAAGTGTTTCCCAACGAATGGTTTAAAAATTTTTAAAGCTAAATAAGTTTAAATAATATTGTGTTTGAAATGAAAGAGTGGTCACAACGGCTGCAAAACGGACTACAAAAAATGCAAACGATAAAGATATCGAACTACTAAGTATGAACGGTTAAACATTTGCTTGTAGAGATCGATCGGTCTTTCAAAGAGATTTGACTTTGTCGAAGGGCTTTATCTTTTTGACCTTGGACATTTTGTTCTTTAGTAATTGTAACCCTAAACAAAGTCGATGTAGACCTCTGATTCCATCCATTAATGAATCTATGTTGCTTTTATAAGCATATTTATATGCTTTGATTTTCTAGACTTTTCTTCTTCACAACTTCTGTCCAGTCCAATTTATATGTGAGCCGCTTTCGAAGTGCACTCGTCTATACTATTGAAATATGCAAAGCCGTATGCGTTTTTATGTATATCACGTGAACCTTTACATCTCGCCATTACCAGGACAGTTCACATTTATTTAATCAGAGCACCATGCACAGAGAACTGGTCTCGCTACATATGGCACCATCGAGCAAAACCATTATTTGCAGTATTTCCCCTGGCTTCAGGTTCTTAATGTTATTATTGAGTCGTTTATATCAATACACTTCATAAGCAAAATTAAAACTTATCCACAAATTAAGTACCTATTGAAAAAGAAACGTATCTTATGGAACGAATAATGACAATCTGTTGATTGTTAAAACATTGTGAGAAATGAAGCATGTAATGCTTCATTTTTCACAAGGTTTTCAAAAGCAACAAACACAAGGCATGCATAGGCGAATTGGTGGAGTAAAGGATTAAAGCTAAAATGGCAAGTCTTTATTACTCCTAATCTGAATTGTGCTGAGCATTTTAAAATAATGGCTTTCAGCAAAATGTACTGTTCCATTGATCCACAGTATTCATTTGACATTACAATGTGTATAGCCGGTATTGTCCGGTAACGACTACCACGTAATAGTTCCCGAGTTAGCTTTTATCTGGAATAAACAGACGATTGCGTGCAAATAATTAATATTTTATCCAAATCACATATAGAACGAGAAGAATTTGGAGGTGATAAAAACCTGTCCTTTATATTTCATGATTCGTCACGCCAGTCGACCATTTGTCAAGATATTAATTGTAGATGTTATCATTTATTTTAAACTTTGTTTCTCCCGTGACTATGTTAATCAGAGCTAGACACTAGATTTGATGTTCCTCTACTAATTATGGTAGTTTAGTGAGTCCTTATGCAGATAATATTTTGTACTCTTAACACAATGTCGCATGGACCTTTGTCTTATGCAATAGTTGCTGTGAATAAAGTACGAGCAATGTGTATGAAAAACGACTTCAATTCGTAAGCAGCTGGTTTTATGAGCAAACAGGCCGTAGCATATGGATCCAATGTTGTAATTCTGCATCAAAACGGGACAATATGGGTCTTTGTATAAGAAGGACAAGGGTCATTTTTGTTTGACACTGGGCCAATATTCTTGCCAACAATTTAGTTAATTTGTGAAGTTTGAAAATGAAGATTTCGAAATATTTTGATGCGCAGAATTGCTTCCGACAGTGAAGGGGTTAAACTTTCCCCATCAGTAGCATTGAATTTATTTCTTAAATAACTAACGCCTGATCTTTGTATTAGACATACCAACAAGTTTTTGACTAAATAAAGCTCCTTTGTACTAATTAAACTAGTACGCAGACAGATAATCGCACAATTTTGGCCAACTCAAAATAGCTCAAGCACAATATTACTATGTCAGATTCAAAAGTGATATTGATAAACATTTAATTGTCAATAATGTTCAAGGAACCAATGCTTTACCCATATAATAATTCCATTTATTTTAGAAGAGGGCCAGCTTGGTGTACATATACTATTAAGAAATCTAATATATATTGTTAAATCTGTAGTTTCAAAGAACAAGAAGAAGAACGTAAATCAATTCGATTCAGGTATGCTTATATAACCATTTTCCAGGTTTATAACAATATCTTCTACAAACTAATGCATATAGCTATGCTTAAAGAATTTTCGGAAAGATTGATTTGTGAATACTTTTCTTCTCACCACCCTTTTATATATTAAACAAAGTCTGGGTGGTAACTCTTATACGTTTTTATTACATAATCGATAATAAATATTCTGTGATGCAACAGCGTGAATAATTACCAAGTCAACCAAACTGGCTTATATCCTTTGAAAGACCGACAATTTTCGTCTCCAATTTTTTCGTTTGCACTGTTTGTTGTCTGCTCGTATTTATACATATTCATTTAACTTTCTTTGGTAGAATAAGTACAACCTGAGTGTCAAACAGCTTAAAGCTTGATCAGACGACGAGTTACTCGGCGTCTGATAAAGCTCCAAACTGTTTGAAAAGGTTTGAATGTTACGGTTTTTACGCTACAGTCTTCCAAAGGATACCAGATATTGCAGATGTATTTTACAACGAAATGCGATTAGATGATAAGAGATGAGGTTTAATTACAAAAGGTGAGACACACAGCCAGTGAACCAATAATGTATTCCGAAAGAAATTCTGCAGACTAAGTCGCATACATTCTTACTGACAAACCTTAGAAGCGTATACGTTAACAAGGGGACGACTCCAAGGTCTATAATAAGCTCTGTAGAAATCAACAATTAACAAAAGTCTGTCAACATTGAAAAACATTAGCATGTTCATGCTTCAATAACATGCAGTAAACTTTAACTGTAACACAGAGTAACATAATCTACTTTCTAAAGCATGTCTTGAGTCCCTTGTAAAATATTCATGGATCGTCAATACTTTTTGTCACCCGTGTAAACTACGACCAGCATACAATATCTAAAAAATAGTTTGTATTCCATACGCACGAACACTTTGCCTGAAATGCCTATCACGAATTACATCGCTTAACGAACAAACATTAAAGACACTATAATGACCATTAAAATACCATTAATCAAATTGTGTATCAGTTCTACGTCAAGTACATACCATGAGCTATTACAAAGATAACGTTTTATCTAAAGTATAAGGTAAACCCGACAATTGAGGTTCTCGTTCACAGGTAGAACATCATCCATACACATTTGTAAATAACTTTGACGCACTGGCATATGCACAATTATTATACATACACGATGCATATCTTGTTTATTTAACACAACTTTGATATCGTCAATGTGTACTCTCGCATGTGATTTTCTAAAGGCGGGTGATAATACATAGTGTAATATTGATGTATTTTGAGATAAAATTGCCCTTTTCAATATGGCTTTCACCGTCATATTTAGCTCGTAAACAATGTCCATACTTATGTAGTATACTTAGATGTAGTCGTTCATATTTATTATGAATGCTCACACACATCTTATATATCTAAACAATTGACATAACACGATATATAGCATTGTAATTTATGTGGATATAATTTTATATATGTGGATATACTATCATATAAGTACATGTGTATTGGTGATGAATGCCTCTTTAATGAAATTTAAGAACTAGCCTTGACAAGAACTTACACTTTTTCTAGATTAATTTTTTATTGTGTATTCCTTTTATTATGATATAGAGTGTGGCATAAATTATTAGAATTAATGTATAACTCTTCAAGGGATTCAACGAGTAATATTTTTTTACATCTAACTAAAGCTTAAACCTTAAACTGTACACTCGCGTATAATTAAATCAATTGATAATCAAAGCTAGTTTTGTAAACTTTTTTTTTCAGTGTATAATGTAATTTTCATTCGATACTTCGACGGTATATGGTTCACATTGTTTCATACAATATCAAAAAGTTATTACAGATCCTACAGTCTAAGCCTCATACATCCTACAAAGTCACCATAGAAGCGTATACGTAAATCGGATACCGACTCCAGCTTAAGAGACTCAATATATCTACACCAGCATAATAGAAACATACTAGATCTACAACTAACGTCCATAGAACTATTTCTAAAACAAAATTATTCACGTCAATATAGTATGTAGAAAAGAAATGACATAACAGGGTGCAGAAAAAGGAAATATGTTGAAAAATAAAGCTTAGCTGTGTTCAACTGTAATAAACATTAAGACACGCCAGCAGGCTAAAATAAGCATTTTATCACACCGATACAAAAATCTTACTAGTTCAAGTTTCGGCGAAATAAATAGCAGAAAACGAATTCTGTTGATAAGATAAGGTTTAGCTGTAGGTCAAATTTAATAACTAATACCCAACGCCAGCAGGCCAAATAAAGCGATTTTTAGAAATTGATCTATAAGGCTTAGGAAGGCGATAACCCGAACTAACTACTCGTATAAACCAAACGTTGGTATTGAAGTGTAACATCAGTTGGCAAAACTGACATTTGAACAAAATCAGAAAGTATGCCCTTTAAAAGACGTTTCAGATATCGGGTGAGTTATCCCATGCTCAAAATGTCGTTGACTGTCTTGCGAGGACCCCAGATGACGCACGATTTGCAAAACTATTATGGCTTGTCGTTGCACAAAAGTAGTATGGTTTCGTAGTGACCACGACCTAAGCGTAGTTCGTGCATATAACACTTTTAATTATATGCAATGTTTCAATCCTGCATACATTGTGTTTCAATGACTAAAACAAAATTCTTATCAGTACAGTCGAAACCCGTTATGGCGGTATTACTTTTTAAGTTTGAATTATTCGGTGTTCGATTTGTAATTCGAACTTAGGGACATTCCAGCTTATAAGAATAATCCTAACACTTTCCCGTCAAATTCTACACGAATTAAGTAACCAAGACATACCTTTTTTTTGGTTTTATTTTTCTATTCATGCAATATTTTGACTTAACCCTTCGCCTGCTACGAAAATTGTCGTCTGCTGAAAATGTCGTCTGCTTCATTTTTGAATATCGTCCGATTT
>JAULCE010107429.1:0-12487 GCA_032359355.1 Macoma nasuta | reverse complement strand
ATCCGGACGATCAGCACGCTCAAACGCAAAATGTGGGACTATCTGACGACGATGACGCGTAGTAGGTCCTGCTATTCACCCATAAAAGATTTTAAAGAAAACTCTTCAAATAAAAACAATCTAAGACGGGCACCATGCCCGTCTTAGATTGTTTTTATTTGAAGAGTTTTCTTTAAAATCTTTTTATTTGCATCGTTTTTGCAAATTATATAATAAATGAAGTCGTCAGCAGGAGATATCGTCATTGTGTATTTTCGATATTCCACTATTGTATGTATAACTAAATGCCTAGTTTAAAGTAGGTGGCATAATGTGGTGCAAATTATTAGAGCTTGCACTTAAGTCCAATACCATTTGCATAGTTTGCCTTTCAGGAGAGGCGGTCAGTACACATACTTTCAATTTGATTCTGTCCATCCTAAGATAATGGTGACTAATGGTAAACTATCCGAGAGGGTTATCTATAGTCATCATGCTACAGTTAACACACAGCAGGATGCCAACTGCTACATGTATGGGGGTCAAATAATAGAAGGTACACACTAGACCTTTTACGTCAAATGTAATAGCGTTGACAATATGAAGCGATCTTTAAAGGCATTTGCGGCATTGAGGGTGAATATTTTCTAAATAATAGATTTTGTTTAAACTTTGTAGTTTGAAAGACTATGCACATACTTGTTGAAATATGAAATAAAAAATCAGGGTTACCTTTTTAAGATTGTATTGGCTCTTTTTTATATGACCAAATGCACACTTGTCTACGGTTTACATGTAGTACCATTAAGTACCTTTTATTATTACACTCATTAAAAATAAATGTCCACATGGAAATGGGCATTTTAATATTGCATGTAATATATCATGTAACCCATGTTCATACAAAATATTTAAAACAATGTTAACATGCGTGAAATGCTCGTACACCTGTGTTACGTAACTATTGCGAGAGCCGTGATGTGTTACTGCCGCAAAAGCCTTTTGGTGCTAAAAACAAATTGATAATATCATTATAATATCACAGTTGTTGTCATTCAATATGGAATCTATTAAACTCGTTTGTTTTTAGCTTAACAGAGTTCTAGAAAATTCGTTTAATGAATATCCATAATTAATTACTACTTATGTAACATCCTCTAGAACACATCTATTCATCAAAAACATAAAAAAATTGTATTGACATAAAATAATTTTAACTTATATACATATAAGTGCATATAATTACTGAAACGTATCAAATCGACTATTTAACATTTTTTGCTTAGATGGGCCGCATGGTCGGCACCGAATAAATATGGCTTACAGACCGGGTCAACACTTTAAAATTCCACAGTATGTATTTTAAAAAGCTAAAAGTTCGGTCTATGAGATCTAAACCGGTGCGAAAGCCACATTTCTCGGAAATGGTCAGCCGGTTTGAATATCCTCTAACTAGGGTGTGATAAGGTTGCGTATCTGATTTCAATTCAATTAGTTTCCGTAAGTTTGGTAGCTTTACTTGTAATTGTAATTTTTGCGTGAAACTGAAAAATGATAAAATAATAAACATAAATTTACCGCCATATTTAATTGTGAGACAAGTATTGCTGTTTTTCTATAGTGGGTGGTCCGGTATGCCATCCTGTTTAAAAGCTTGCGCTACACAAAAGAAATGCAAATCATGTATCTATTAATGCTTTCTTACCGTGTAAACTGTTCTGTCCTATACTATACACTCGCATTGAATGTGCATGTTCACTTATATGTGCACTTTATAAAGAGTCACCTCCCCATAACCCATGCTCAGACGTGTGTCTACGTTTACCTTCCGCTACTGCCATCCCGAAACCGTGCATGTGACCCGAGCATAGTGATGCAGCCCCATCCAAACCCAAGGGTATAAAATGCCATGATAAAGGCTTCAATCCATATCTTCAAAAGAAAATTATATCATGGTTATATTTCTTAATTAATCTTTTCCAAATTAATAACATATGTAACAAGAATTCATGAAACAACCAACATGCATATATCTAAATTAAGGTGTGACAGTGTGAGGAACGCTATATTCTTCCTTTATACGCTAACAAAATGCCAAAAAATATGAAAACAGTATAATTTCCGGGTTCGCTTTTAGGTGCTCTTTTTTATTATGATCATAAAATACTTATTCGACGAACGCATTTTTCAGCGGTCTTAAATGGCTTCACACTGTTCGTGGTGATATCGTCAGTTGGAAACAATTGCTCACATAAATCAGTGCCTCGCGACCTATGGGTTAGGTGCAATAGCAATTCCAAAACAGAGACCATTCTACAATTCTGAAACTTATCAAAGTGTTGGTTTTAACAGTGTTGCTCCGGATCGATTAAGATTATGGCATACGGCGGTTTCTAAACGCTCGAAAACATACTTGAAGTCATATAGATTCTATTCGTCTCCGATTCGGTTACCATTGCTGTTTTACTTTAATTCTTTCTTCCACAGAAGTGATTAACATAATGCCTGTTGAAAACTTTGTATGAAATTAACCATTTGCTCGTAACAAGCAAATATCTCATTTTTTAAAATGAGTTCAATAGTATTAAATAAGTCATTTCGCTTTTTCCTAATATTCATATGTTTCATCAGATTATTTCCTTGTGTATTAGTCTAAAATTGCCGGTGGAGTAAATGGATATTTAGTGTCCGTACATTAAAGTTGACGAAGCGCTTTTTTCACAACGTTTCTCAGTATGACCCTTTTTTAAGTATCCAACGATTTTGTTCATGCAGCGTAATTAATATGGTTCGAACTTCGCAAACAAAGTCATGCAAAACATATTTTGCAAAATCATGTAGTCCCGTTATACAAGAGATTAAACAGCGAAAGCTAATATATCTCTGTTATTTGAGTCGTTTACGAATTGAAAGACTTGCAAAAGAAAACTTTAAATATGGTGGCGCAAAAATAAAGTAGGAGACATACTAACACTTATGTTTGCGAGGTTCTCCATACCGGGATAGAAGAAATGGTAGATCCCGTCTGTAGCCCCTGGCAACATCAGAGATCTGATAAACACTGCGATCGATGCCAAGACCGGCACGATGGTTGTAACATACATCACCTGTAATCAGAAATGACCCAATAGCCACTTTTTCTAATACATTTTCTGTTGATGAAAGTAGTTTGTTGTAAATTTGCAAAAACAGGGGAAATACATTAAGCTCTGGACTGTGTTGTCCATGCTTGTCTTATGGTAAATGTATACTTACATACGTCTTTAAATCTAAACATGCTCAAACTAATCCACAAAACTGAATTTTATTTGAAATTGAGACGATAGACAACAGCGGCAGTTCAGAATTATCGTATTGCCTTGCTGAATATATATGTATCACACTTTATAAGAAACAAATAGTTCGAAACAAAGCCTGTTTGAATCTCTAATGAAGCCTGTGTGAATACAGACAGCGGCTAATCTTTGACTGCACATTTTGAATGGCGATTTAATATATTTCGGCTTAGGAAAACATGTAGATGCTCCAAAGCTCGCTTAAGCTTTTTTTCTACACCTCAACTGAAATCCTCACTAAGGTCCCTCTTTAATGTTTTACTGATTGTTCAATAAAACAAGAACATACAAGTGGTGTCTAAGGCTGAGCTGCCGTTGATAATTTAAAATTAGAAACCATATTATTACTTCTTATGTAGCTCAAATTGTCGTCTGCTTAAACTTTCGTTTTCCTCATTTCAAAACTTTGTTTAATTTACTTTTAACGTTCTACACCCATATTAAATATCGCTAAAAGTTTATTTGATATCAAGATCATGAATGGCGCCCCTAAACCGGTTTAACATTAGAGCTTAAAACAATCTGTATTCTCTAATCAGTAGATACTACTTACGTGCTATTTTGAAGTCCAAACACACATGTAAAGAGGCATAAGAAAGAATCAGTAGTCTCCATTCCCACCAAATTGTTTAATTTAAGGTATAACGCTGTGAAACTATGTTTTACATATACTTTACAACTTGATTTGCTATCAGTGATGTTGTAAAGTAGTTTGACGGGGATAATGTTTATTTACAAAGTACGTATGATAAAGAGATAAAAGTGAGATTAGGCGACCCTAAACCAGTTTAAACCCCCAGTGACCGTTTCAAGGCGGTTCTACTATCTTCACCCTAGTTTTATGTCTGTAACCTGTCCCTATTCTACTTGTTTTGGCTCGCGTGTGTGTATGTGTATGTATGTATGCCTGTGTGAATGTGTTGAAAGAGAACTTCCTATCTTCACCCTAGATCTATGTCTGTTTTTTGTCCGTGTATTCCTTCTATATGTTGCGTATGTTTGGGCTCACGTGTGTTTGTTTTCGGGTTTTTGTGCTGGTGTGTGTAAAAACGGACTTTCTCCTTTATTCGACACCTTTGTCGGCATTAATTATGGCTGTCGGTATGTGAACGAATTTAACCGTGTATTTTTTAAATGCTACCAAATTACAATCATTCAGTAAAACAATCATTTAAATGGCGAAATATATAAATGTATCCCGATGAGGCGTCGATCAACTCGGCGTTTCAACTGAATACAAGTTGTTTCACACTCAGCCAATTTTGCCAGTGTTTCGTAAAAGTGAATGTGTGAAGTTTGAAAATAAGGCAGCCGAAATTATTACTTAGGCAGTGAATAGTGTAAAACGTTGTTTTTTAATTTTGAATGTAGTGTTGTATACTATGATTTTGAATATGAATAAAATATGAAAAACAAATCGCATCCGTTTTCAATTGATATACCGTTTTCACACGTATTTCGCTACACGCTAATGGAATGAAAGGCAAACACATTGTATCAAGATCAGACACTGAGTATCTCGTCGTCTGGTCTGAATACACTCTGTTTGATACAAAGTCTCGAATTGCACATCGATTTCCCTTCAATATTAATTTCGTGCGTATATAGACATTTTAAAGAACTATACCTAACCGGAAGTCATACAGCATGTACATGTTCATATGCGATAAGTAGGATTGTTTGGAAATATGATCAAACTTTTCTGAATTGTAACGAAATTCAATAATCAAATTTACTGATAGATATTGCTGTACATTTAGCTGTAAGTATGTTTATCGATGTTTATCAATGTTTCCATACTTATTGTGATCAACAAACGAGTCTAGCTCAATGATGTGTATACATAACGGTGTAAAGTGGGTGGGGTACATTTGGACTAAACTTCTATCATATCGTTCGCTCGAGCACCCTGGGTGGGTTGAGCTAGAGGTCTAAATATAGCATCGAACCATTGAAGTTTGACTGTAATTCTATTGACAAATTTAAAATGTATAGGTGTACTTCAAAACTCTCATTTCAAAATATTGTGTAAAATATCCCCATAGTTATACAGAATATTCTTTTAATGACATGTAATAAGTGAATAAATCATCAAATTTGGAATTCCTGATATCATTATAAAAGATACATAGCACGTTACCTTGCAAACGACAATATAATAGTTTCACGCCGAAAGGTTAAACATGAACAAATAATCACTTAAATGTCTGTCTGCTTAGAAGTGTACCAAACGCCGAGTTACGGTGTCTTACCTGCATCCAAACGTTTTGATTTTATAGAATGACCGGTATTGACTAAGGGTGACAGTACTGACATTTTTACTTGGTTTGTTTAAATTCGGCTGCAGTGAGATATGGCGTATACACCGGTTCAAAACTCCCACAGACCATACAATGGGCTATATAAAAGTAGATAGAAAGGTCTTGCAGGACACACCACATACATACATAAAGCACATAATGTTTGTAAGTGTTTTGGACAAGTTTGCACTCTATATTCTTCCAAAATATGTCTATACCGCTTCGTTTCGTCCCGTTTTCTGTTACGATGCCGGTTTCTGTCGAAATAAATCCCTACTGTAGGTAAGTATCAAACCTTTTCTATTGCTTTGATTCCAAAAATGCAGATACACGTCACAAGGATTCGCCATACAAATGTAAACAAAACATATTTCCATTGGAATGGATACAGATCTGTAAGTCCTGATGATAACTCTAATACTTCATACCTAAAAGAAAGAAAATGAGTGAATTATAATCAAATAAGCTATGCCTAGAGGAACACAAGCAAACGTGAAAAGGAAGCTATTTCTTCCCGCTTTAACACTAATTTAATACTAATGTAATGTAAAATGACGGGTTACGACACTGTATTTAGGAACAAAAAAGACATTGTGTGATAACAAGAAGAAATGAAACAAAGCTCATGAAGGGTCCTTCGTTTGCATTAAACAGGACAGAGAAATCTGAGTTTGTACTGTTGTGTCCCGGTCGACTCAATTGATAGACTGTATATATCTTGTTATGTCACAAACTAGGCATCGCACCAAGCTACACTAACCCTATCACCGCTATAGGCGACTCAAGTCGTCATTGCAAACAATAACACTATTTTTATTCGCTGCAGTATTGTTAAAAGTAGAAAATAGATCATGCAAGCTATGTCAAATACACTTTACAAGATTTATATCTAAAAGCTAACCTACCCTGTTGGAGCAAACGAACGAGCAAGCCAAATAGTCGTAATAATGTAACGTATGAGTCGCCAAAACACTCAACTCCGCGAAACTTGCAAGATGCGCTTTTCCAAATGGAATAAACAGGTTTGTAGGACATAAAACCTAGTTTCAGTACTGTACCTACTTACTGCCAGAATTCTTCTTCAGAGGTCAGTCCAGAGATGCGACCAGAGGTGTTTGATAGTGGGCTAAAAAGCGTATCGTATGCCCCGGCATATGACGACTTATCCTTGAGGATCAATGTACTGTTGACACTCTCTAAAACATCGTTATCGCTTGCGCTGACACTAGTTAGATGTCGAAAGCCCGGCTCTCTACACGTAGGCTGGTTCCATGAGTTATTACAAGTCGTCCAGGGTAACGGGTTTTGGAAACTATAGAGTGGGAACTGGAATAGCCATCCACGGAATGCGGTTGATCCAAACAACCAGATAATATAGGCAGTGATAATGGTAATACCTACACCTGCAAATACAGAGATACAGTACGGGAACCAACTATATGTATATTAACGGTTTTACCGCTATCGTTCAGATTAACTGCTTTCCGTCTATGTTAAAAGACGACTTACAACCGAGTCATAACTCAGAGATACATCAGGATACGCTGTATAGAGCGCATAATCGGACTTTTGAGACCTATCAACCAATCCGTACGCCATATCTGTCCGAAAGCGATCAAACCGATTATATTCGTCATAGTATTGATACCGGATCGGCCACTGCGTTTTTAGGCATCTGCTCTGGCTCTATCTGTTCGCAAAGTTTACAACGGTTAGAATTGTTTTATTATAATGCCAGTCTGACCGCTGAGCCGTGACATTCTACTTATTTCAACCATTCTGAATGGATTTGTTGAAAGGTCGCGGCTCAGGGGTCAGATTGGCATTATACCAGTTCAAACATCCACAGAACGCACAAGAAGTGCAAAATATTATATGGTTATTTGCATGTCTTTAAAAATATTGTATTACAATGTGTTTAAAACAGTTTAAAGCAAAAGCAGATGTTGGTGTAACACAGAAGTTTCACATTTTTTAAACAAGATTAAGATTCGGTGTCTGAAAAACATTGAGATGCAGTCCATTCAGTGCATGTGAATGAATGCATCTAAGCAGCAAAATTAATGCTTCAAATGTCCTGAAAAAAATTGTGACCATTATTTTCAAACATTGAATCAGAAAGACCTTTCAAAAACGGCGATATCCGATTTGGTTACGATTTAGTTCACCACTCGATTACTTTCCGTACTGTTCACTGGTATTTGGACATTTAAGGACCTCTGATTTGCTGCAGGGTGTCAGAAACACATACACATTAAAGAGACATGAATCAACAAACGACATCAAAGAACAAGAGTATAATCATGTTTCGCCTCATAAATCTTTTTTATTGTTCTTTTTAGGTTTAAGAGTAATATTTTCTACGGAATAGATCCTCTGATCCCGAAATTTTGTGTCATCATATATTTTGCAGCCGAATAGTAGCTATATATAGCTATATACCCACCTCTGAATAACGGTGCGAAGTCCCAAACCTTATAAAGACTTTTCCCAGAGAACTTGCCGATGACGAACTCCAGATAGAACATCGGTATCCCACACAACACTATAGTAATGGTGAATGGAATGAGGAACGCACCTGAAGCATAAAACAATGTTTTAAAATGATACTAAATACAATTGTTATTACTCCAGTTTAAACGCTGACGTAACGCAAATTAAAGAAAATATAATATACGAAAAATACAGTTTCTTATCTGGTTTTGCCCTCATGGAGGAAATTTGTTTGTCATATGAGATCTCTTGGCAAGAATATTTTTTATCGTTTCAAATATGATAGATCCAATAGAACAATGAACACTTTTGGTGAGCCGTTTTAAACATTTAGGAATTTCTAAGGTAAAGAGGATGTGTGCAAGCCATTTAACAAATATCATTTCGTTGAAGGGGGAAAAATCAATCTTTTACGCTTTGTGAATAAGGATCCTGGTCCCGTATTCATATAGCCCGGATATTCTTAAAATGTTCAAATTGGAATATATTTTTACATGTAAAAAGATTGCAGATATAAAGAAGAGCTAGTTAATTTCATTTTTTCCAACTTACTTTACGGAGAGACCAGACAAAGAAGACAAACTGTTAAATGAGTTGAGTCTTAATGTTAACAAATAGGCAGCTTTATCAACGATGATCTTAATGTAGACGCTGATCCTTTTTTATATCCTTTATATGTGGAGACAACTATATACTACTTATTGTCTAAAATAACTGTGTAATAAATCAAGTTAACGTTTGTATATTGTGCAAACACACCTCCGCCATTTCTGTAAGCTAAAAATGGAAATCTCCAGATATCTGACATCCCCATCGAATACCCAAGTAGGGTAACGTACGTTCCTATTGTTGACAACTTGTTCGATTCTCTATTTTCCGGCATTGTCTGCAAGTCAATAGCAACACAATAAGCTGCTTCACAAACATACACATTTAGGCCTTGTCTGCTTTAGATTTATTAGCGTTGTACTTAACGGCTATTTTAGACTTATGGGTTCCTGGTCACTTTAAATTTATAAGCGCTGTACTCAAAATCTATGTTAGACTAATTCGGAGTGAAAGTACAAGCATCCCTGTGTGAAGCAGCCACTCAAGGAACTAAACCAAAGTTGCCGCTTAACACAGATGCCTGCTGATCGTAGATTCGAAAATATATATGTGGAAATCCGCTCCTACAGTGGCGTATTTTTGTGTTGGTTACACTAAAACTGATATTACAGTAATAAGACAATATGCTTTAAAACAAAAACGCATTCATTGGTTTTAACTTAAACCCTTCACTGCCCTACCCTCAGTGTAGTAACATATGCAAATAACTTGTATCCGAATGAGACGCCGAGTAACTCGGCTTCTCATTTGGATCCAAAATTTTGACACTTGGCCAATGGTTTTACCAAAGGTCGAGGGAGTGTGTCAAGCCTAAAGCGGAAGTTGAACAAATATTGCGCATATGCACAACATGCCTGGCAGTGAAGGGTTAATGACCATTTAAAGTGTTCTCTTCCTGTCATATTGAATCTGGGATATATCCACTTGATACTCTTAAGCGAGTGCAGCAATATTTATGAAGAACACGTCTGAATAGACAATATGAGACGTCATATTTTTAGGAGTTACCTATGAAGCAGGATGTGTGTTTTAAAGGGAGCTAATCGCATAAGCTTCTGGATATTTTAGGTTTTGAATAGGATTATCTCCCTATGTTGTCAGTTTCATCACCTATGCATGCTACTTAGGTATACTTGTCACTGTTAGTCGAGTCACTGTAGAGGACACTTTGCTTTGGAACGTGCCTTGGAAATCTATCCATTTCTTCTTTGTTACAGCTTTCTTAAGGTACATCGAGTCCGGAAGCGGCCGGTTCCCGGTGCTTTTATTTTGCTTTGCCAATTGTCAATATAGTTATACTGCAATACATTTAACTGATTACTAAGAGCTCTAATGTATAGTAATATGCTTCATTTTTTCTGAGATGTTACTATATATTAGAACTTATCAAAATCTGTATTCTCTAATCAGTCGATACTTCTTATGTCCTATTTTGAAGTCCAAACACACATGTTAAAAGGCTTAAGAAAGAATCCGTAGTCTCAATTCCCACCGTATTGTTTAATTTAAGGTACAACGCTGTGAAACTGTGTTTTACATATATTTTACAACTGAATTTGCTATCATTGATGTTGTAAAGTAGTCTGACGGGGTTAATTTTTATTTACACTGTACGTATGAGGGGATATTCAAGAGATAAAAAGTGAGATAGGGGGCCCCTAAAGCGGTTTAAACCCCCAGTGACGTTTTTGCCACTGACCGTTTCAAGGCGGTACTACTAACTTCACCCTAGATTATGTCTGTACTCTGTCCCTGTGAGTCTTCTACTTGTTTTGGTTGGCTCGCGTGTGTGTATGTGTATGTATGTTTGCCTATGTGAATGTGTTGAAAGAGAACTTGCTTCAGTGTCATTTGGGTGGTTGTTTGTGTTGTATATGATGTGTCCTGCAAGACCTTCTCTCTTAGTTTTATTTGTTAGCTATAAAGGATGTACACTTACATGAATGGCTTTTAATGAAATATGTTAACATGAAATATTCTGCATTGTTGACGAGCACTCTGTGAGAAAGCTAAACATAGCCGTCCTAATGTCTGTTGAGTGTATGTGTGTGAGTCCTTCCGTGCGTACGACCTTGTCCGGGCTGTAACTTCTTTGCTGATTAAATTGTTTTTTAAATAATTTGGCACAATTGTATACTGTCATAAGACGATGTGTCGCATACAATAACCAGGGCCCTACCTACCAGGTCAAGGTCACAAATTGAGAATAAAGGTCAAAGTTGGGTAGACTATTTTGATAAGTCTAAATTACCGGAAGTATAAATGAAATTCTAACTTTCAGTAATTAAGTCTTAATGAAATAGTCCCTGCGACCTCGAGCTAGCGAAGTTTGACTGTATACAAGTATATACTGTTTGGCAAATTAAACTATTTCTACTAGAAGTAATTTCGTTGCGTTAACCTTTTTGCGAAGGTTAACATGTTAAGAATAGTTCTTATGGAAAACATCTTCATTTAAGAAATTTAGTCATTTGGTTCAATGCACGAACATACATGCTGAATTAACTTATTGCATATAGTGTAATTTCATGCGTTGATATCAGTTAAATATAACTATACTATTTTATGTAACATGTTATTGGTTGTGATCGTTTATTCGAGAAAAAGTCACTTACACAACAAATGACAAATACGATATCGTATAACATACTAGTAATTTCTCGTAAACACTGATAAACAGTTTAAGTAATAATTAATGGTGTAGACATATTCTTATGTAGAAATATAGTTCAGAAAAGTATTGAATTAAAGGCGTTTGTGGCAGTAAGGGTGATATTTTTATAAACAATAGATTTTGTTTCAACTATGTAGTTTGAAAGACATTGTAAATACTTGTTGAAGTATGAAATAAAAAATGGGGTCACTGATGATTTTACGATTTTATTGACTCATTTCTAATGACCAACTTCACATTTTTCTACGGCCTAGAACCAGATCGAGCCATTAACCATTGCACTCATAAAACGATTAATAATATGCAATGTGAAAAAGGCAATCATTGCATTTGATTAATCAAGTAACAAGTAACAAATATGTATACAAAATGATTAAAACAATCTAAACAAGTGTAAAACGTTCGTACACCGGTGAAATGCAACCTTCGCGAGAGCCGAGATTTGCAACTGCAGCAAACGCCTTTAAAGCGAAAATCGGAAGCGAATCGAGTAAGTGAGATCGTTTTTGGAGAAATGTGCAGTACGAGCAGACTCAAACTCCCAGAAACTACATTTCGCTGATGGTCTTCGAAAACATCGTATCTGCCACTTTGGTAAATTGTTATACGACGTTTTTGGCCTGGGGCTTGCCCCTAAGGCCATAGGTAGCATACGGTTTTCTGAGGGATGCAAACTTTGACCCAATTTCCGAAGAAATACAACACAAAAAAGTTCCTTAATAATGCGACAAGTTGCATGCTTTCAGTGCTTTTATCTTTCAAAAGTCTGTATATTTATAGGACTGAAAGAATTATAGGCTATTATGTTGTAGTGTGTACTAAATATTATAAGAGTTGTTAAATAATGCAAAGCTCTACATTGATTCCACTTTCACTTTCTTTTTAAACGGTTGACGTCATAGAAAATGGGTTGAATTGGTCTGGGGGCGACACAACCTTGATTCAGGTTTTCAAAGATTGTATGTACTTCTCGGACATTTTTTAACATAAAACGAACTATTTTCAAACGCTTAACAGTTTTCTACGACCGTTGTCAATTATTTGATCGAAATCCGTTTAAAACAGAACGAGCTATAAGGTTTTGAAGTTAACACTCG
>JAULCE010107318.1:0-12487 GCA_032359355.1 Macoma nasuta | reverse complement strand
AATTTATTGTCGTTCTTATTTATAATACAAATATGTCTACGAGTGAAAGATGATTAATTTCTACTGACATGTATAGTGCCGTGGCAACAACATCAATGGCTTGTTCCAAAGTTGATATTTAACATTTAAACAAGAGTTTAGCTGGAGAAGTTTGGTGAAAACCGCGCTTGGGATTAGTAATAATGTGAACGTAAGAGTATTACATATAGGATGTAGTTAAAAGTCAGGTTTGACATTATTTCGTTCATAAACAGGGTTGAAAACAACCGTAACTATTCAATGTATTCGACAACCCTGTGAACTGATATAGCTTTAACTTCACTTCTAACGCAACACTTATATTTTTTACAACAGCTCAAATACTTGGCATTGAATTTCGTTCCATGTTGTATTATAAATGAAATATTTATTTTGAAATGCCTCCTAGACGTTTCATTAAAATAGAATCACTAAAAGGATAAAACAGTTAACGTCACTGTTAAATCTAAACTTACAAAATGATACACTGTTAAAGCAAATATAGGAATCCAGCAAGACACACCACTCACAAAAAGCACAGCAAAACAAAAATATCTATACAGTGTACTGCAGCCAAGCTATCACAAGCTAAGAAGCAAGTCGGCATTGCTATAAACCTCGTTTGTTTACGTCTACCTCATTGGCATCTTCCCACATCTACCTCATTGGCAGCACGTAGTTCCTTTTGGGAAATCTTAGGGAATATCCCTCCATCCCTTCATCAGGACCTGCTCTAGTTCCCGTAAGTTACGTTGGGCTGCTGGTTGTCTCCTTACTCGTCCGTCCAACTCGTCCCACAAAAGCTCAATACAATTGAGAGCCGGTGACTTTGATAGCAGACTCAACTGACGTTTGTTCTAATTTTGCAGTAACGCCTGTGCTACACGGGTTGTGTGAACCGTCCTGTAGTAACTGCATGCCACGCCTTCCGATTCGCAGGTGAGGAATAGCAACTGGGGTCGAAATATCCTGCTGCAACATGTTTTGTGTAATAACTTTGAAGTGAATAACTGTATAGTGACTTTATCTTTTTACACGGTATCATTTTGTGATTACTGTTTTTAGCAGTGACGTTGATTATTTATTTCATTTCTGGTTTTAGTACATCGGTTTGAATGATGCTTATAGACGACATTTCTTCAATGTGTTTGGTTTATTTATAGTCCACATTAAGACGACATTGCAAATACTTGAAATTGTTAAAAACATAAATGCTGCGTTAGCAGTGTGATTGAGTTTAGCCTAAACACATGACGATCTATGATCACCATAAAGAACTTAATGTGTTCGAAATGGTCGAACAGACAAACAAGTAGCGCAAGTAGTATCTGACTTCTTTTAGGGGAGCATTCATAACAGGGTTTACACTACTCATTCATGCCCTGCTGGTCAAGAACTTAAGGGTAATAATTATACATTCGAAATCAGTCACGTTTTAACTTTTCCAAGTTATAAGGTGTGTACGTTTTCTTTCTTGCTCGGGGCAAAAAAGAGACAAAACAACGAACTACATGCAGATCTAATTTATACAAAAATAAATTAAACTACTACTCACGTTAACGTACATATGCGTGCAAACAGACCACGAATAAACACAATTGCAAATATAAGAACAGTGTTTGATGGTGATTTATGGAAAAGGGGTCGTTGGGTAACTGCAAATATGGCAGACCAATAAACGTATCGCATTTTCGAGACATTTAAACGGAATATTGAATGGTTGGCCTTCGTTAATTTTGCAACCTGTTTTCACTTCCAAAGTGAAAAGAATAGAGCCAAAGGAGACACATTCCAAACAAACCATGTTATTCCATATCAGCAGCCGCTCTTGTGGCAATTATCTCGTCGACTTACTTAGAGTCAAACTCCCCTTATGTTTCATGGTGATAATTGCCTGGGTCAGCCGGATAAAGCTTGACTGACTCTTCCAATAGCCAAGTTGACAATTATAACGTAAGTGATGTGTGACTTTAAAATTGCGAGACAATTTCAAATCTAGTTATCCGTATTGTCCTAATAACATGCTTAATTCATGAAGGCAGATATTCAGTTCTAATATGGCCGAAGTCACAGGAAATGGGACATTTTGACATATAAAAAAAACGTTGACTAAACTCTTGTTCAGCGCTATTATTCCAGCATCTATTACGAAATTCACAATGTTTATTAACTTAAAGGTAGAATTAGGAATAAGGTGTCCTTTAAGATTGTAAACAGTGCAGACCCTGACCAGCCGCCACGTCTGGGACGTGACGGCTGGTCTGGGGCTACACTGTGTGCTATGTCAGAGTGCCCCTTTTTGCAACCCACAAGAATCGGAACTGAATCGAACCGGTACGAAAGAATTATATCGAGAAAACGATTCAAAACTACCCAACCCTGATCGATACGCTTTTATAACAGCAATTATTCGTCTGTCGGAGTTTTGAACCAGTTCAAACGCAATGATAATTGTAGTCGAATGGAGCGAAATAGATTAAACCGCCAGGCAGAATATTTCAAGTTAGAGTTTAACCCTTATCATGACGCTTTCAATTTCTTCATTCACAAAACCGGTTCTTCTTGCACTTATAACTAATGAGGAATGTATGTGTACCTGTATTTCTTACAATGATTTCAATACAGTTCAAAATTGGCATTGTTTACCATGCTTATAAGGCCCTGAAAGGCATAATTTGTATCGTGTTGCTCATTCCCATTAAAACAATTTGCGATCATATGTTCACATCATTTGCACATTTAGCTAAATAGAGATAACAAGTTTAAATGCCGGGTAAAAATATTTCTAATCAGTACTACATTTCTGTAAGACTTTAGTTCTGAGTGTTTTTTATCGATCTTAGAGAAACTGAATGAAACGTTTTGGTATCAAATCACCGAGATATAACATCAAACCATATGCAATAACATGGGCATTTGCATATAAATTAAAGCTTTCCAGACACACAATTTAACAGGTCTAATAAAACCCCATTCTGCCAAAATCAGTAAGCATACATCGATCGAAAGTTTCACCAAATTTTTCAGCAGATTAGACTATGTTCGAATATGAAACAGTCCGGACTTTCACCAGCCGACAGTTTGAGCCAAAAGGACAACAATTTCTTTATACCTGAACAATAGTATTTCTTGTACAAGTAATCAATCAGAGGCTACGCTTTTTAACTGCTTCACTGCCATGCATGTTGGTCACATTCGCAAATGCGCACTATTTGATCTACTACCGTTGTTTAGACCTAACACATTCCATCGACCTTTGGTAAAAATCATTAGTTGAGTGTCAAACAGTTTGGATCCGAATGAGACACCGAGTTACTCGGCGTCTCATCCAGATCCAAGTTGTTTGCATGTGTTACTACACTCGGAGTAGGGCAGTGAACGTGTTAAGCTCAGGAGATAAATTCTATTTACGGGCATAATTAGTTATATCATAGAGATAGAAAGCAAATGAAAAGGTTCTGAATTTCATACTCGTCTTTTATCAGGGATATAAAATGAAAACCACTTAATGATTTCCATTCTTAGAATAACCGTTAAAGCTATGTTAGAATCATCCACGATGAAAGCATTTAAATCCTTTGCGTAAGGCAACCGAAATACAAATAGAAAAGGAAAACAACATGTGAATTGTCTCTTGGTGAAATTTCAAGATTTTTTTTACAACGAGTATCAAACGGTTGGAATACGGATCAGACGCCGTTCTGGCTTCAAATTGTTTGCATTTGTTATCAAAATGTTTTTAATTTACCCTATGCATAGTCCGGCCGCTGAGATGGCCAACCTTGCATGGTGGTATATATGAAAATGTTTCGGTGGATTTTGGTAGACTAGACCCCACATAACAAGAATCCGTTTGATGTAATTGTCTCATTTTCGGCGAGTTTGGCTGCCATCTTGAATATTTCAAAATGCTCAAGGATGGCACGAGGCCATGAAACGGATTACTGTATTTTGAGGTGTCCTCTACCGAAAACCGTCAAAACATTTACTGTATACCGCAAAACAAGGTTTTGCTCAAAAACCTTGCTTGGCGGCCGGACAACATATAGTTGATTAAGATAAGCATTTATATTGCAAAATAAAACAATCAGCTGTTTACTGTTATCTGACCTTTTGGTCTAGGCTTTCGGTAGGAATAGGATATATTTCGATAATTGCATTGACAAATACAAATTACTATGCAAGTGTCCGTTATTTATTTATGTCTGGACGTTGCCCTGTCGCTCGTACAATGTGAGTTCTTCTTTGCCGATTCATAATTTCGGTGCCATATTAAAAACTTTCGTCTGCGACAGGTACACGATGAAATTGTTAAAAGTAAAGATACAATATCAGTTATAATTTTACTTAATTATATGGCAAAACATAAACGCCTTGAAAGGGTGGCGGCTGATCTTGGACTGCACTATTTACAATGACAACATCGGAAGCGAAAGAGTGCATCCCATCCGACTTGAAAATAATAGAAAATAACAATCTCAGTCTGGGTTTGTTTTAACCCCTTCACTGCCAGGAATATTTTGCACATGCGCAAGTTTGTATCTACTTCCGCTTTAGAATTAACACATTCTTTCAACATTTGATAAAACCGTTGGTCGAGTGTCAAACAGCTTGGTTCAGAATTAGACGCCGAGTTTCTCGGCGTCTCATTCAGATCCAAGCTGTTTGCGTATGTAACTAAACTCGGGGTAGGGCAGTGAACTGGTTAAGGATTGCTCAACTATTATGGTAAAACAAGTTTGGAGCCTGAGCAGATGCCTAGTTATCCGGCGATTGATCTGTCTTCAAACTGTGTGCATTGGTTGTCAGTGCTCGATGGTCAACGCGTTCGTTAGGCAATAATGGTGTTTATATAACTGTGAGCAGTAACCTGTGCATATTTGTTTTTCGCGTCTGGTTGAGGCTCTCTGGAGTTTAATTGGACTGTCCGAAGAATTTATCGTGTTTTCAGTAGCATAACATAGTACTTTCACGTAAGTTACTGGACCCAATAGCAGTAAGAAAACCATTCCAGTCTGTAATTGCTGTGACACAAAAGTTATTTACTCCCTTCGTATAAATTACGCCAGTTTTCAGGACGCAATAATATGTCCCGCGTTAAAGATATATTCCCAAAAGCAAAGTTCAGGCATTGCAATTGAAGAAAATTCATCAGATACAGAAAGTATCCTCTAAGATTTGAATATCAGCAATGATGACTAGGTATTCAGAAACATTTTCGATTATTTCATAAAAGAGACGTATACAAAACTAAATAAATTGAAACCAAATTCGAAACCGAATCGAATCCATATGACCGTCTGTGGAGCGAGTGTACATGTATACATGGCCTACGAACTGGTTTCAAAACACAATTTACAATCAAGGTTGAACTATTAATACCGCACGATGCAGTTCAAATCGCATCCTGTGGGTTATAAATCGGATCGTGTGTTTTGAGCAGGATTTGACACCATATGTATACGCAACCGAATATGAAGAGAATGTGTTGAACCGTCTTCATTCACACATGAAATCTGGGATCGGTGGTATATCCTTAGCAAGACTGTAACGTAAAAACCGTAATTGTAGTAAACTTTGCAAACAGCTTGGGGCTTGATCAGATGCCTAGTCTGATCAAGCCCCAAACTATTTGAAACTCAGATTGTACTTATTCTACCATAGAAAGTTAAATGAATATAATTATATATATATGAGCAGACGACAAAATTGCAGACGAAAATTTCGCAGACGACAATTATCGGTATTTCAAAGGATATAAGACAGATGATCACGTTTTTTGCAGAATGCTGGTCATCCATAAGGCTCTCAATTATAGTCTTCTGTATCATTTTCATTCTACATAAAGTGATCAACTCTTATTAACCAGTTCACTGACTTACTCCGAGTTTAATTACATTCACGAATAGCTTGTATCTGAATGAGACGCCGAGAAACTCGGCGTCTTATTCGGATCCAAGCTGTTTGACACTCGACCAAAGGTTTTACCAAAGGTCGAAGGAGTGTGTTCAGTCTGAACCGGAAGTAGAACAAATATTGCGCATGTGCTCAACCTGCCTAGTAGCGAAGGGGCTTATAGTCGCTATGATACCTTAATGGGTTGCTGTTCAAGGAATGTTTGACTGTAGTATGTATTTATATATATATGTTTCAATACTGTTTATTTAGATTAAATTTTAACTATGACTGTTAGAAATAGTATCCTAAATGTAGCACAACAATACGTGAATATCTCTAATAAAACCTGTTAGTTTTGCTTGTGTTACATGTACATGTATGACTCTGGTTATAATATATTGACGTTTATCAGTTAAGAATGCGCAATTTAATCCTTTAGTTCATATGCTATCTTTAGATTTATTAGCCCTGTCAGTAATTAATAGGAAGAATATATAAGAGAAAGGAGACACCAAGTCCTAATGACTCCGAAAACATTACGGCTTATTCTAAGCAAATGCTCCATTTCCCGCATGTTATAAATGGACATCTGCTACAGCAGTGTCAAACGTCGTACATGTATATATGGTTTAAGGTTTAACAAACTATGTAAATGGTTTCACAGAAAGCAACTGTTCTCCTATAGACCTTTATTCCGCCATTATTGCATAGCTTGTCCATTTCGTGGCCAATTTTGGTTACAAATCATCAACGATAGGTCTAATAGAAAATCAACTCCAGCTAACGATGGTATGAATTCTGATGAGATTGAATGTGGTATAGGCAATCATTGGATTTTTGCAAATTGGATTCATGTGACTTTGGAAGAAATCGTCGATTTTCTTCTAAAACCACGTATGTGCCATGTTTGAAAAATGGCACATGCGAGGTTTTAGAAGAAAAACTAATGAAAATCTATTTTAATCCCATAATCCCACTACTCGCAACTGTGATGAGAATCGTAGGATTACAGTTTGATTCCAGATCAATTTTGTATCAGGGTCCAAACTGTTTGATTACAAAGCATTATATTCCCCTAAGATAAAGAAAACAGAACAATGTTTCAAAGGAAAGCAGACCAGCGTTTGAGCAGACACTATATTTAGAAGCGTGGTAAGGATTGAACGCCCAAATTCATTTGATTGCGTAGCATATACATCAAATCTCTTTACGTCGAAGTCGGGGAGAAAGTAGTTATAAGTTTCAGATATGACATTCGATTACATTGAAAGTAAATCGGCATCTTATCAAAAGCTGTTTGTCATTTGGCTAATACATTTTCAAATTTTTCAAGTAATCTGTGAAGTTTTAGAATGAATGCTTAGAAATGCTTCCGGTAGTGAAGGGGTTAAGTTGACGAGAGTCAGTTTACATCCCTAGTGTGTGTCATTTGCCGATTGATTAGATGTTATAGGATGTTTGAATATGTTGTGGTGGAAGTAGCAATATCTCAATAAATGTTACCAAGCGAATGTGACAATGATCGTTATGCCTCGAAGGCTGCAATCAAGTTCAGACGTCGAGTACCTTGTCTTTTTATCTCGATCAAAGCTGTTTGAGACCCTTTCGACAACAATTGACACGATACCAATAACACAAAGAGACGTTAATTGTTAGTCTAAGCAGACAATAAGTTGTTCCACAGAATCATAGCTTATAGGCGGCAGGTTAAATATTGCTTACGTTCTTATAACGTATTATGAAAAAATAAAACATCTCCCGAGATAAGGGTCTTTTTAATCTCCTAGGAAATGAGTTTTTGATAGTGTATTCGACATAAGTACATCTGTTTCAAAATAGTTATATACTAGGGTTACTCGGATTTATGTAATTTACTTTACAGGATAGAATAATTATGTTCTATAGATGTAATTGGTGCAACGGGAATACGACCTTTCATGATTAACATTAACACCTTTACCAGGGCATCGGTCCGCACAATATTACTATTCATTGGAGGTACCGACTGATCATGTCATATCTAGGTGTACGCTATGTCAGTTTGCGCTCATTTGTACAATGGCCAAGGCGTTGGACAAGGTTCAACAAGGCCCGTTTTTGGCCTAAAATATCTCCTACATATGATGTATTAAATTCATATGAAATTCAACTGTAAATAAGACCTGACTTCTACTAAAACCAGTGACGTGACAATGACGTCATAAACATTCCGTATTCTGGCATTTTGTCGCAAATTGAGGGAAGTCGTGTAATTTTGGATTTGATTTTGAAGTAGAAAATAAAAAGCGCACATGAGTATCAATTTAATACTTATTTAACATGCTATTCTTGTAAAAATACACCAGCATTTCAAATATATTTTTGGTACTCATGTGCGCTCTATTTGTTCTACTTCAACAGTTTATTCAGAATTACACAACTTTACGAGATTTCGACAACATGTTTGAAGACGGCATGTTTATGACGCCATCGTTACGTCAACGGTCAACACATTGATACAACGGTTGTTGTTTTTTGTAGTAGTCAGGTCTCATTAAGATATCAATAGTTTAATTTCATATGAATTTGAGTAGTTAAATTATGGTTACATTTTAGAACGAAAAGGGAAAGTATTGAACCTTGTCCAAGGTTAAGAAAATGAATAAATTCCTTGACCTGTCTGAAGACTTCGATACAGTGGGAGAGCCGCACTATTCCCAACCATCCAAAACGTCACACACTGAGCACTGTTAACATATACAAACAGCTTTGAGCCAGATGAAACGTCGACTAGCGTCTGATCTGGCTCCAAACTGTTTGAAACTTAAAGTAGTAAAGCCGTTGAAAAATGGCCAGAAAAGCGACATGTTACCCCTGTATTTGAAACGGTTAAATGTATCAATCCGGTCATTTACTTTGTTACATGTGGTGTAAGCAATGACGACGTATTCACCAGCCACCGAAATGGCTACAGGCCAGGCTTTCACAAAGCCTTTCGAGTCGAGATCGTGCTCAAACTAACAATTTCAATCTCAAATATTAACTTCAATTTTGTTGCTAAAGCACTATAACTTTGTCAAAATATTAGTGTTGTGGCAATTAAATTCAATGAGATATACAATGTTGAAACTTTGAGTTTAAGGAGGATCTCGACTCGAGTCGCTGGCCGGGGCAATATAGTATGCAACACCAAGAGTTTGGTCATGTGCTAGAAAGAGCAGTATAAATATTGCACATAAAATAACAGTTTTTCTGATGAAATGGAATACTAAATGTATCAAGAATAAAGGAAATAGTATTTTGAATGTTTATAGAAAACTTTGAAGAAACGGGGCATATGAAAATGACATTTTTAATGACATTGAAAACAGTTTCGGAAATACGGAATATGTATGTCCCGAGCAAATTCCCTATTTGCGACAATTGTTTGAAGGTCATACGCAATTAGAACTAACATTTACAGCGTTAAAAGCAATATGCAAAATGACAATAGGCAACCCGATATGTACAGTCAAACTCTGTGTTGAGGTCCGACTTCATTTGCCAAAGACGCCATACGTCAGTTGATATTATTATACCCTTATCTTCGCCTCTACATTGTCCGCAGAATTATCGTCTGTTTCTTCTCTACACCTTTTTTGATTCGTTTTAAATTTGGTGAAACAATCAAATGAGTGTCGAACAGATTAGATCCGGATCAGATGTCGAATTTCTTGGCGTCAGGTATTGGTTCATGCTGGTTGATGATATCGCTATGGTCGAGACTTTCGTAACGATGATTAAGCAACAAGAAATCCATTATATCGAGGATAATTCCTGTCCAGTATATTAGGTTATAGTGACAGACATGTTTTTTTACCGTTTAAACGCATACGAAAAGCAAAAGCAATACAACTAATATGGAATGATGACAATGATCCAGCAATAATTGACGATTATATAACTGTAAGAGACAAACAGTTTGGAGCCAGATCAGACGCCGATTAGCTCGGAACATGATTTGGCTCACAAATTGTTTGTGCCGGTTGATAACGCCAAGTGTGTAACACTTTAGATGGTAAATGCTATAGTTATCCCACTTAGCAGTTAAACTCATCGTTAATGTCAGATTGTATATTATGTCAAATATACCTTCAGTCAGAGGTCATTCACACTTTAATCATCCAATCATTTTTTTTGTCAAGGATACGTCTTCTCCAATATAAAGGTTACACTTTTCTGTTTGGGAAGTCTTATATCCTGCCATACTGCGCGCTTCAACAGTAAATCATGACCATTTGCTTGCAACATTTTCTTTCAAACCCTGAATAGTTCTCTTGACGTGAATTGTTATCTCAGACGATACGGAATTAATCTGAAACTACCAATAGTATATTAAGTCTTCGGCCAGCTGGACAGGAAAACAAAGTGTATATCCTGATAGACTTGTACAAGCAGTCTAATTAGTGTTTATATAATTTGCCCATCTGCATTATAACTATGATAACAGAGAAATGGTAAAATCAGTTTGTCCGGTGTTCAGGACAATTATAGCAATTTAGCGGGGAGGCTGAAGTATTAATGTAGTGAACACATTATCCCATTTTTCTGAAATAATATTGAAGTGGCAAATAATTTGAATCTCAGATAAGACCCCACAGTTTGTAGGGCCTACTATGGATCTATTCAGTTTCGATCGCCTCTATTCGCAGGATAACATTTCATGTCGAGGAGGTTTGTTTAACAACCCAGGTGTTATAGCTGCCAAAACGCTATTGTTTACCTTTAAACGCTATCGTCATGACGCAAAATGATACAAGAATGACGACATGACGCTAAGCTGGGCTTCTTTTAATATTTTATTACTATAAAGGTGACCCAAATTGGAGCTAGATCAGACGAGATATTCGGTGCCTGATCTGGTTCCACACTATTTATACATGTTATCAGAGCTGTGTGTATTGCGCGTTAGAAGATAACGACTATCATTTCTCTTATTGTAAGCTTACGAATTGAGGGACATTTGTCAAGATGAAACTCCAAAATAATCGAAACTGAATCGAACCAGTATAGTAAATATGAGGTAATTGTATTATGAAAACGGCTCAAAACTTTTTAACAAATACGCACGCAATGGAAAATTGTAATCGAATAAGCAGCAACTTGCAGCGAAACATTGAAGATGAGTTTTAACCCTTATCATGCTGCTTTCAATTTCTTCATTCACAAAACCGGTTCTTATTGCATTTATAACTAATGAATTAGTTGTTCGTACTCTCACAATGATTTCAAAACAATTCAAAGCTGGCATTTTTGTCATGCTTATTAGGCCCTGAAAGATATTCTTTGTATCGTTTTGCTCATTCCCCTTGAAACAAAATGCAATCATATGTTCACATATTTTGGCCATGATAACAAGACTTAGTATCCGGGCAAAATATTTTTCTAATCAGTACTATATTTCAGTAAGACTCTAGTTCTGAGTGTTTATTATCGATCGTAGAGAAACTGACTGAAACGGTTTGGTATTAACTCACCCAGACATAACATCACACCATATGCAATAAAAGAAATATTTGCATATAAATGAAAGCTTTCCAGACACATAATTTAACATGTCTTATAAAACCTCATTCTACCAAAATCAGTCATCATACATACAAACAGCTTGATTCCTGACCAAACGCCGAAAATGTCGGCGTGATATCAGGATCAGGATTCAAGTTGGATGACACTCGGTCGAAAGTTTCACCACATTTGTCAGCGCATTATACTATGTTCGAATATGAAACAGACGGGACTTTCATCAGCCGACTGTTTGAGCCAAAAGGACAAGAGTTTCTATATACCTAAACAACATTATTTCTTGAACAAGTCATCAAACAGAGGCTACGCTTTATTAGGAACAGGAGATGAATGCCATTAACGGGCATAATGCATTATATCATAGGAATAGAAATCAAACGAAAAGGTTTTGGATTTCATACTCTTCCTTTATCAAGGATATGAAATGAAAACCACTAAATGATTTCCATTCTTAGAATAACCTTAAATGCTATATTAGACTCATCCAATGAAATAATTTAATTCCTTTGCGTAAGGCAAACGAAATGCAAATATAGAAAACAACATGTGAATTGTCTATTGGTGATATTTGAAGACATTTTTACGAGTGTCAAACGGATGGAATATGGATCAGACCCCGAGTCACTCGGGCGTCTGATCTGGCTTCAAACTGTTTTCATTAGGTATCAAAATGGGGATGATTAATCTACTACAGATTAGCATTTATTTTGCTTAATGCAGCAGGCAGATGTTTACTGTTATCTGACCTTTCGTACTAGGCTTTCGGTAGTAATAGGATAACATTCGATAATTGCATTGAAAAATACAAATTACTACGCAAGTGTGCGTTATGTCTATATGGCTGGACGTTGCCCTGTAGATTGTACAGTGGGAGTTCTTCTTCGCCGGGGTTGAAAATCTTTATGTGAGGAAGCAGTCCGGCTGGCTTGCGATAGGTCAGTGGTTCTACCCAGTTGTCTGTCTGTGCACCTCAGTCGGGTTTCTGGGGTCTTCCTCCACTAGTAATTAGCTTGGCGTCGCGCCATCT
>JAULCE010107207.1:0-12488 GCA_032359355.1 Macoma nasuta | reverse complement strand
AATTGAGGTCAATATTTGAGATTGAAATTTTGAGTTTGAGCATGATCTAGACTCGAGACGCTTTGTGAACGCCATGCCAGATCAGAATGCTCAGGAAGGAGCAGTCTGATCATACTCCACACTATTTGTTCAAACCCTTCTGGCTAAAAGCTTAGAGTTATTTAAGTCTTTGTACTAGCCCTGCTGGCCAATAACTTTGGGGAAAAACTATTTTTTTTTTTTCTGAAGACCCCCTCTTAGAACACACTGACAATTGACTTATTTATGGTTTAACTTGTTGTTTTGCATTAGTGCTATTTGCAAACCACGTCACAAGACACATGGTACACCTAAACAGGAAGAGATATGGTCACATTCACAGAAGAAGCCATTCCTTTTATTTGAATATATTGTTTACATCCAAAACTTGTTTTTTTGCATTATTGCTATGTTTAAACCACTCCACAAGACACACCTTATCAGCAAGAAATATGGTCTCGTTCAATGAAGACACCTTTCCTTCGATTTCAATAACAGTCAAACCTGTTGTTGATAGCCCCACAAATACAGTACCAGGTATCATAGCAACTATAAATGATAGTTTGGTACATAATGCAGAATGGAAGTAATGCAGGACGCTCTTTTTGAGAGCTTTCTGCATTACTTTTATTTTGCATTAAGCAACCACTTGTCTATAAGACTATCAATGCCTCATTTTAAGTGGCAGCTGAATACATGCCAAAAGGCACTTCTGTTGGGTAAAGGGTTAACGTCTGTGGAGACGTTGGCAATGGTTCTGATCAATGTCTACACTGTAAGATAAAGTATTGGAGAAAAAGCTAACTTGTCCTCTGTGAGCAAGTAGTACTTACTTATTCAGGCCCTGTATTTACATTCCCATTTTCAGACTGGAGGCACTATAACAGTTTCGAAGCTATGGAGTAAAGGGTTAACTCTTCCACTGCCATAGGCGCAATAATCGACATTGCAAGCAAATGAAGTCCCAGATCAGACGCCGCCTTAGAAGGGACTTCACTTGTTTGCAATAAAATTTAGTGCGAATATTCGACAAAACCCAAAGCTTATTTTAGTATCTCTGTTACTTATTTCGTTAAAACGCTTGATAAAAAACCTGTAACAACTGACAATTTTAAATTGGCAGTGAAAGGGTTAAGGGATAGTATCATCAGGGACTATACTATTTGCCACAGATTATCTGTCTAACATAATAAGTTAAATGTGGTGTGACATGTTCAAGAGTAGACTGTGCAACTTTTGGATATTTGAAGAGCATACTATTTTTCTAAAGCACCTCATTAATGATATGAATATGGTTTCTTAAATCTATGTTACAGAGTCTCTTTAGTCGGAGAGACTTTTACATCCAGAGAATATCTGCTTGTTAGGCAAGTGCTGAATCTAGATTAATTACAGACTGTTATTTCTGTGGGGAAGGAGGTGTTTAGTACTAAGCTGGCACGGTAATCTTTCTATTTAGTCGTTTTATTACGAACGGTATCACTAAGTGTACACCGGATAAATAAGGGTAGTGGAAATTGAGAAGCTTTAACCTAAGTTTTTCTTTGCTCTATGTGTACCCAGTTGTTTTTAGTATTAGGCTTTTGTAGTATATTCATATGGTCGACGTCACAGGAGAAGGGGCACTCGGACATATAAAAAAAGCTCTGACTTGGCTTTTTTTCAGTGCTATTATTCCAGCACCTCATCACGACATTAACTATTTGTATTCATTTTAAGGTAAAATTCGATGTCCTCTAAGATTGCAAACAGTGTAGACCCTGACCAGCCGCCAGGTCAGTGACGTGGCGGTTGGTCTGGCGCTGCACTGTTTGCGATGTCCGAGTGCCTCTTTTCGCATGATACGTTCTTCCTGCGACAAACAAATCAGGGATTTCTTTGTGATGCAAACAGTTGGGAATCAGATGAGGTACTAAGTAGTCCAGAGTCTGATTAGGATTCAAACCTTTTGACATTCAATTTTCTTGCTTCTTAGCAATTTATCAGAAAATTTCACTTTGAAAGTTGTCACAAACAACAAATTTCACTTAAAAAATTTCTCCCTGAATGTTAGACATGAATTGTTCTATGCCAAAGATTTCATATACAGTGAAACCCCTCTAAACCGGACACTTTTTAACAAAAATCATGTGTTGTAAATGCAGGTGGCTGCTTAATGCAGGCTGAAAAGAATACAGAAAGCTCCTATAGGAGCTTTCTGTATTACTTACTGCCTACATGAAGCTGTAATCTGTCTTAACACATTTTAGTCATATTTCCGGTTTAGAGAATGTTCAGTTTAGCGAGGTTTTACTGTACTAGACAAAAGCTTTCGGACACAGGGCATATGTTCAATTTTAAGTCTGATCTTGGGTCTCATAATAACTGCAACAACAACAATATATTTATGCTGCCGGCTAAGAAAAAGGCCCTTACAACATTACAAACAGTGCAACCTACAGCAGCCGCTGCATTGAAAAAGTGCCATCTAACCAGAGTCTACACTGTTTGCTAAGGTTGTCTACTAAATAAAAATGCCTTTGATGAGTTCAAAACAGTGCTGTCCCTAATCAGATGCTATGCTGCAGCTGATCTGGAGTTATAGTTGAGTCTCGATTATTCCAATTTGTGGGGACTAATTTAACAAGCTGAAGTGCGAATGAAACCTCAATTTTATTGCCACTGCACTGAAATTTTGACTGCCAGTGAAACATGTAATGATTGAGGAACCCTCCAAAATGAAATGATTCAATGTAGCTGTAGTTCTGAAGTTAGAAGAGCTTACTTATATAATCATATTGTCCGTTAACTGGTACGGCTTTCACTGAACTTCTCAAGCCAAAATCTCATTCAGCCTCAAAATTTGACCGTTTATTTCACTTTTAATCCTATTGCCACTGCATTAGATGTTTGTCTGCCTGTGAAATATTCCATTTTTCACTGGCAGTTAAGTTTTCAGGGCAGTGGCAATAACACTAAGGTCTGTATCTGAAGATAAAAAAATGAGATCAAGCAAGATCTCAGCTTGAGAAATTGAATGAAAGATGTCATCGAACGATGAAGCAACAATTAAAGGAAACACACTTTGTAGTGTTTTAAGTGTCAACCTGCTGTTATTGAAAATAATACACTTGCTGTAATGTTAGGGATAATTTTCCGCATAATACGAGTACTTTGTTAAATAATTGTATATGTATTACGCAAAGTGTGATAAAATATTGAATCATTTATACTCTTTGGCGCATGACTTGACTTCGCGGGGGAAAATGTTGGGAGTTTCTATAGAACACTAAATGAGCATTTACCCCTTTAACTAAGCTTGTGGCATGTAAATATCGTTGAAGGGCAATTTTTTGTTCTCAAAGTTCCATTTACTTGGATGTTTGTATGTCTGGGGCAGCTGGCTGCGACATCTTATTGAGAAGCATAATGACGCCCGGAGAAAAGACAGTTGAATAGAATACACAATCGAACATCGGTATCTCAAAATAAGATAAATCGGATTCATGCATTAAAGGCGTTTGCGGCAGTAAGGGTGTTTTTTTAAATAATAGACTTTGTTCAAACTTTGTAGTTTGAAAGACCATGTAAATACTTGCTTAAATACGAAATAAAAAATGGGAGTCACCGATATTTTTAAGATTTTATTTACTCTTTTTTATGTGACTAAATTCACATAAAGATCCATTATCCATTACACGATTGTTACAAAAACGATTATGTCATTGTGGGTAATTCTAAGATAAGCATATGAGGTTATGAGTTAAAACAGTTATTTCTATAAGAACTGGCTTATTTTGAATAATATGTCATATGTCATGTTAATACATTCTGGGCTTATTCTAGTCCTAGACAAACCAGAAACAAACATTCACACTGCAATTTATTTTATGTTTGACTGCTAAGAGATTTACAGTTGGACAGAAAGGTTATTCTTTATCGTTTAATGGCAAGCATGGAACAAACCTAACACAAAGTTTATGAAGAAACCGACTATGTTCTTGTTTTGTTATTACACAGAATGTCAAACAGTTTGAGCCGGTACATATGCCGAGTAACTCGGCGTCTGGTTTGGCTCCAAATTGTTTGTACAGGTTGACAGCGCTCAGTGTCTAACGCGTCAGTTGTTAAAGAATATGTATTCTTCACTGTAACATACTGTTGGCTTATTTAGAAAGGCAATTTCCGCTATTGCCTAAAGGTTATTCTTTTGTTGTGATAAACCTAATACAGATCGGTGAAACAAGGACCTACTTCTAATCTGCAGTCTTCAATTGATTTATACCGTTCAAATACTTTAAGTGAATGGAAACCTATTCTTGAAACATTCTTATTTGAATACTACCCTCGTAAAAGGACTCTTCATATTAGCATACAAACGTGATTTCAGGAATATTGTCTCGTGTGCGGTGTCTTTTCGTCCTAGGAAGTACCAAACGGGAGCTTTAATAATTGCCACTTTGTGTTCTTAATTGATTTATAAAAAGCAATTAATGTTTCAATACGCTGCCAATGACACTTTATGCTAACCAGAATTTGCAATTTGTCTCAACTGTTGAACTTCCGGATACATTCGTTCCAAAACGAACCGTTTTCATTAGGAAACGAACGCGTCTTCTAAACTAATCGGTAAACTTGCAAAAACAAATAGCTAGGATAAATGTTAGTCGCAGTGAGTTTAAAGCTTAAAGGCGTTTGTGGCAGTAAGAGCAATTTTTTCTAAATATGAAATAAAAAATAGGGGTCACCGATATTTTTAAGATGTTATTGACTCTTTTTTAATGACCAAATTCACATTTTTCTGCGGTTTAGAACCGTATAGAGGCTTTGTTTATTTGATTAATGAAATGCAATGTGACAAATGCATATATATTTTCACATTGCATTTAATTAATCAAGTAAGAAATATTTAAAAATAAAAAAATAAAACAAATGTTAACATGTATGTAATGCTCGAAAACCGGTGTTAAGTAACTGTCAAGACCCGATATTTGTAACTGTTGCAAACGCCTTTAAATGTTAACTGTATACTTCTACAAGTGATCAACACTGAAATCAGGGGTGCGGTAAAATTGTAGTCGAAATTTAGCGAGTATGAAAATTCCGAAAGAAGTACATTTTTATCACATCACCATTTGCTGTGTCCTGATTAATATACCCATCACGTATGTACTTTTTGTGCACGTTGACAGTCATTTCTTATTTACGGTATGACTTCTTTTGAACATACACTTGTCTTGCAGAAACTTTTGATCACCCCTACCATTTACTGGACCATTGATTTATAAACATGGCAGAAGAGACGCTGTTTCCATATGCAGAATAAGGAAATGTCGGAGGTCTTGGACCACCTTTTGGGTTCAAGGCTACGAAACTGAGTACAAACAACTCGGACTACAACATGTGTGAGGCAATTAGTGCAAAAAGCTGCACGAAGACTATAGTAAGCATATTTCGTAGTGGTGGTAAACTGAAATTGAGTCTGTAGGGGCGGTAAAATGTTGAGAACATTTTAAAGACAAAATGCATTCAAAATATGTAAAATATGTCAACAACGACTCTGATACAGATTTTCACAATATGAAAGTAACGATTAATGCGATTTTGATCAACCACATACTGATGGTGTCTGTAAACAATAGACCTTATCTAGGTCAGTTTCTGATAATGTCCTTTAATTATTCCATTAACAGAGACAATGTTTAAGGATCTATTGTTTCGAAAGTGTAAAACGTAGAACCTGACCAGCTTCCGCCTTATAATGAGGCTGATATTTTTTCTACAATGTTGCCATCGCATATGGCTATTACAGAATGCGTAAAAAAACTTTTATAAAAAAAAGGATTATGGTTTTAAATGTGATTTAAGAAGAAACCCAATGGCTTGCAACGTGCCCTGCTTTGTCATTACTTCTTCATTTTGAACAGCTATAATTTCGGGATAACATAAAAACTTGTCAAGTGACATGTTTGTTTTAAGTTTTCATTTTGTATCCGTTTACGTTATATATGCGCTTTTAAACGCATTTGTATCTTAACATTATTGAAATATTGTTGAAAAAGGAAGATGGTGACAATATACAGCACTACCAACACTGCATGTCGCCTTTTACAAACAAATTGACCTGTCATAATATACAGTATAGAGAATCATCAACAGCGCAGTCATGTGTGTAGTAGCTTCCCAAAGAGATATACAAATGTATTCCCTGAATAACTGGTCGTTCTCGTTTAAATCAATAGCCTTTAAACAATCTGATCTGATAGTTACTTCTTGATTATAATATATAAAATGCAGTCAAACTTCATTGGCTCGAGCTCGGTTGGCTCGAGTTTATGTTTTTCGAACAAATTATTTATGGACCAAAACATAAATATTGTTGTTGTGTAAGTACATATATTAGTTGCAGGGACTGTTTTGATAAGTCACAATTACCGGAAGTTCGAATAAAATTCGAACTTCCGGTAATTAAGGTTTATCAAAAGAGTCCCAATGAAGTTAGACTGTATTTGTATCCAGTTATACACTGGGGATTGAATGAAACGAGATTGATTATTCACCAGGAACTATCCCTAGCCAGGTCAAGTTTACATGCACATGCAATTTCTTTTCAAAAGACATCTCTATCTGCCTCTCTCTCTGTTTCTGTCTGTCTGTCTCTCTCTCTCATTGCCTTCCGTTTACGCAAGCACTTTACAATTATTCTTAGTGGGTGCCTATGATATAACTAGCTTCTGCGTTCAATAAATATGCTTCAGAAAGTCCCATTTTTCAAGTGAATATAACAACCATAACTCTAATGCCCCTGCACTCAGATTGTGGCAACATGTGGAAAATGATGTTTCTTTCACTGGTTGTCAAATTCTAAAAGCAGTGTCAATAAAATCAAGGGTAAAATCCGAAGTTGACATTTTGAGATTGAGCAAGATCTTAGCTTGCAGGTGTTGTCTACTACTCAAACAGTGTAGAGGATCAGGTGCATAGTATCCCGACTCCTCGAGGCTACAATTCACATACACTGCTATTTCTCTAAAACACCTTCTACACACACAGGAAGTTGCAATTGTACGTACTTATTTCTTTCAGAGTTATGTCCCGAAAAAAGCAAATTGTTAAGCCAACGCCAACACCAACGCCTACGCCTATGCCGACGAAGAGGTGATCAAATAGGTCAGACTATTCATAGAATAGTCGATCTTATTTTATTCAAGGTTCACATCATACAGGCTGCAATATTTAGCGATCACTCTTACACATGCATACGGGTGTTAGTACTCTCGCCGCCGAAGCGTCTCAGATCGACATTGCAAAAAAGTGAAATATCATATCTTAGACTGCCTTTCAAGGCAGTGTCCAGTCAGGGACTCTACTGTTTTTCTATAAATTTAGGCCGAATATTTGGGTTTCGGAAAATTCAAAATTCAATTAATTTTTCATGTTCGTCATTAGCTGACAATTTTATCTTTTGCAGCGACAAGGTTAAAATTGAAAATTGAAAATCCGGGATTCGATTTTTTTTAGAATTTTTCATAATAGTACAAAACCTGTGTCCCACCTGGGTATAAGACACCTAAACCTCATTAATAGTTATTAATGCAGTGCACAGAGAAAAACGCTTTGTATTGAAATGTCCCAGTATTTTATCTAGTTACACAAACTGTATTTCGTCGTTTGAATTACAAAGTGCCAATCCTTCCTTTGGATTAAAATAACTATTCAGACGGGGTACATTTACATGTCATTCTTAACAACCTTTTCGTAATTGCATGTGTGCCCTATATGATTTGCTCAGAGATTGCTCTGCTTGCAAATGTAATAAAATTCGTCGGTTTTCTGCTAAAACTTCGTATGTGCCATTTTTCAAAATGGCACATACGAGGTTTAAGCAGAAAACCGACTATTTGCGCTAAAATCACTCAACTGTCATTGGCTAAAATGGAAGATACATGTTTTTTTACGAAATCAGACGACTTCTTCAAAAAACAAGTAATTACCAATTTACCAAAATGACAGATGCGAGGTTTTGGCAGAACACCGACGAAATATATTATGCAATGATAACCTTAAAACATACTTAATGCGCAAGTCACACGTACGCAACGCACATCTCCCATACAGAAATATCAGCAATTTTGGCCAGTTCGTTGTAATTCGCTAGTTGTGTGCGTCGGTATTCGTTCCTCGTTCGTCGAGCGCGCTGGACCAACGACATTCATTCGTTGTCATTCACCGTGTGCGTCGGGATTTGTGTGCATGCACAAAAACGTGCGCAAAGCTCGACGCCAGACACGCACAGAGTGCGCTTAACCAACGTCAGACGCACGACGAGTTCACGCAAGGTATTCGTTGTTTGTTCGTCGGCTGAGGTCTATCGAACTCACATAGCGTGCTTACAACGAATGTCCAGCGAACATGCAGCGAAAATGCGTATGCTGAACGAGTGCTGAACGAGTATTTAGCGCGCTTTGCGTTCTACAAGCGTATTCATAGCGTGTACCCGGCGTGTATCCGGCGTGTAGCCATGGGGCACGCCACAGTCACGTGATCGATGCCGTTCGCTGGCTGTGCGTTGAGCACGCGGTGCATGCGCGGGTCATTCGTTCCGCATGCTAGCAAACACGTTGGCAAATGTTGGACACATAACGACTAACTGATCTTATTTTTTCATTTTTAAGTGTTTGTTAATGCACGGCCATGCGTCGCGTATATGTGATCAAGTCAGTTATATTTTACCCTTCTCGGCAAGCGATTTTAGACAGTTTACAGCTTAACGGAGTTGGGGTTGGGTCAAAAGTTATGCCAACATTAGCAACTACCTTCCCTCTAGCTCATACTAAAACCAAATATTTCCTATTGGCATAAACATTTTTACAACTGGTGTAACTAGTCATATACAGAAAGAAATAAAAAGAGACCGATATATTTGTTTTAGACTAATCCACAAGGCAAGATATGTGCTCAATATATAAAAATGATGGCCAATTAAAAGAAGCTTTTTTATTGTATTGAAATCATTATAGCCAATGAAGCATTAACTCGTTACGAGCAAATGCTTCATTTCCTACAATGTCTTCAATAGCCGTCAGTTACAGAGGCGCTGAAGGGCACTTCTGTTGAGGCAAGCGTTAAAAAATCAATCAACATTACGTGCATGAATGTATTATTGAAATTAATCTACAGTGAATTCGATAACTCGAAATTCGATAACTCGAAATCCTAATTTGTCGATCTTTTAAGCTGTACCAATATTACAATTGTAATGCTTATTACACTCGTATCGGGGTTGTGGGGACTATTTTTACAATTCAGAATAACCCGGAGTGCGAATTGCTTCGCACATCGGGTGATTATGACTTGTAAAAATAGTTCGAACTTCGAGTTATCGTGATTTTACTGTATTTCAAAAACAATATTATTACCCCCGCTTAATATCTACGTGCGTCTACAAGGAAGTGAATATCTTAGTTATAATGATAATGTATTGCTTTTTGATGCCGTTCAAGAGTTTATAAAATCTTTCAACATCAATTCAGTGCATCAATATTTTGTTTCGCCTTTTACAATGCTGTTTTTACCATGTCTACTAAAGCCTTGTATGACCTAGATATCTATACATATCAATGGCTTGTGCAAGACTGTTATAACTCCTTCACAAATATAAAACAGTAACAATAGTTTCGCACCAAGCCACCAATATGACCACTTCAAATACATTTATATCTGCGTAGTATTTGTATCAGATTCTGCTTCTTGTTGATACTGAATGGGATGTCGGAACTCTGTCTCTGTCTCTCTCTTTTATTTATCACTGCAAAATGCGTTAATTTTAACAACGCTTTACTCAATACTCTATTTTAGACCGTTTCCATACGAACGTATATGACGATTAGAACGATTATTCTGAGGGAAGGAATATTTTGAAGGGCTTTAAAAACGTTGTCGAAAATACAGTATTTGCTCATTATCAAGTGCTTTTGTTGAGTAAAGGATTAAGTCAGCTATTCTTAAAGGGACTTATTCTATATTAAATAAGGCCATCCATACTGTAGGATGACATATAGAAAGTTTCAGTTCAAGTTGTAATTATAACATATTCTTTCAAACAGTTTCTTATAATTTAGACTTCTTTTGCCTATCTCTTAGGAGGCGACGAAGAATTTTGCCAGATGCAGTTTTAGGTATGTTGTCAGTAAATTCCACGCCACCGCGTAACCTCATGTAGGATGCTACGTGATCTGAAAAAAGGAAATAATGATTTATGTCCATAATAGTATCATCCGAAAATTAGTATTACCTTGCTTCTGTACTGTACAGGGCCCATATTCATAGAGCTCCTAAGGAAAATCTCAAACTTAAGAGAAAATTTCAAATACACATTTCTCATTTACTTTTAACCCTTAGCCTGCTACGAAAATTATCGTCTGCTAAATATGTCGTCTGCTTCATTTTTAAATATCGTCCGATTTCCTTAAAATTTAAGCCTATTGTCTGAGTGTCAAATAGCTTGGAGCCAGATCAGATGTCGAGTTACTCGGCGTCTGATCTGAATCCAAACTGTTTTCAAGAATAATTACCTTAGTCGCGAATAGCAGGCTAAGGGTCAATTATACTTCAATGAAACTTTGTATGGTTGTGAAAAAGCATGCAAAGTCTCATTGAAGTATTGTGGGTAAAAATAGAGAAAATCAGCATTTGAAATTTTCACTTTATTTTGCTATTTTCCTCAGGCGCTTTATGAATACAGCCCCTGATACAGTAAATTTACAGTTTTACCGGTCTTGCTCCTATTTACAAGCCGTCATGTGCAAGATAACGTCACACCTCTCACAGTATTTTCAATATACAGTCGAGTCTCGATAGTTCGAAATCGGATAACTCGAATTATTGAATTCAAAAATAACGTTCATATTGACTTCTTTACTCATATCATGGATGTTGGGACTATTTTTACAAGTCCGAATCACCGAAGTGTGAATATATATTCGCACTTCGGATGATTCGGGCTTGTAAAAATAGTCCCCATAATTTCTAACTATCGAGACTCGACTGTATTATATAAAACAAGATCCCTTATTTTTCTACCACACCGTATCGTGCAACTACTAAATTAAATTAAAATTGCTTCAATTATTTTGTTATCAGTGAATTGCGATGATCGTTGGATCAGCAGACTAAAGACATCGATCAACAATATCCTTGATATCGATAGCATCAACAACAGAGGCTATAAAATTAGTTTGGTCATGTAGTGCAGTTTTCTTTAAATAATTCCGGAAGATTATGCAGCTGATCTTTGGCAATATATCCAAGCAACGGAGCCATTAAGACGCGGAACTTATTATGTGACCCATTTGCTCTCAACCAATTTGATTATTGTTCTATGCGCAAAATGATAAGGTCGTATTAATTAACCATTTCACTGCTATAATCGGCTTAAGTCGACTTTGCACAAAAATGAAGTCCAAGATCAGACGCCGTCAGGGAATTCATTTTTTTGCAACCCAATTAGGGTCTCAGAAAAGTCAAAGTTTATTTTATGATTTTGTTTTTATTTCGTTAAAATCTTTGATTCAAAACCAGTTGTAACCGACAATTTTAAATTTTGCGGCGAAATGGTTAAGTATAATGCTGTTGAAACAACCTTATTGACAGTAACGAAGTGAAAATTCAAATTTCGAGTTCAATGTCAACTACTTGATACATGTATTCGAGCACATACTCATACGCAAATACAGTCGAACCTCGTTATATCAAAGTCGGTTAAGTCGAATTCATGACTTAATCAAAACTAAAATCTGAACCAAAACAATAGAGCTTTACTTCAGGGAAAGGTTCCGTAGTTAGCGGATATATCTTTATTAGATCGAATTACCCGAAGTTCGAATTTAATTCGAACTTCGGATAATTGGAACTTATAAAAATGTGTGTGTCGGCTGTGATGAGCGTCGGCTGTGATGAGTGTCGGCTGTGATGAGCGTCGGCTGTGATAATGTCGACCGTAGCTGTGCTTATTCCCCCAACCGAAGAATCGATCTATGCCACAATTACATTGAAAGCTAACCGTAAAACAGAAAACAATAGCGCTTAACGAACTGCTACATGTATCAGTTTACTGTTTTATTGAGATGTCACACGCCGTACTTACTCTTATTATTCTGCGATAGAAACGTGTACAATAAGTGTAGACCCGGATCAAACTGCCCTTGACGGAGCGGTATGATCTGGACTAGCACTTTTTATAATTTATCGTTGTGTTCAGAATTTTCCGAATGGATTGCAGACTTAAGTTGATGAACTATTTGGAGTTTTTGGGAGTACATGTAAGGTGGGCGAAACACACGAGAATAATACGACATTCGCTGTACGGCTTCGACATTAGCGATGGTCCATTAGGGCACTTGGTGGCTAAGAACGTTAACCCTTCGCCTGCTACGAAAATTGTCGTCTGCTGAAAATGTCGTCTGCTCCATTTTTAAATATCGTCCGATTTT
>JAULCE010107096.1:0-12488 GCA_032359355.1 Macoma nasuta | reverse complement strand
ATCGCTACCACAATAGAATATCAAAACAGCTTGAAATTATTGCAACCTAGCTGTTTAACAACTAAGAGCCGCCATATTATTTTAAACAACAAACGAAATCACAGGGATATGGATATTTGAGATACTCTTTGAAATACTCTGGGTCCAAATAAATTAACAAAATAACACCATTCGAATTGGTCTGAATTTATTTGGGAACACCGCCGCCCCCGCCGTCTCTGGCGCTGCGCCTCTGCAAGTATAAGAGTTATCAGATGGCCTCTTAAAAAATGTAAATAAAAACTAATTGTAAAAATTGAATAGTTATCAGTTAGTCTCGTTTAAATAAAAATACAAGCTGACTGTCAAACTTGGCCGCCAGCTGGTAAAAGGGGCCCTTACGGCATTGTAAACTGTGTAGACCAAGATATGCCACCGCGTTTTTGACTTGATGTCTGCGTTGGTTTAAAACTGATGTTATAAATTCTTTAAACAGTGTAGACACTGATGCAACACCATGTTTTTAATGCGGACTAACCGCAGAATTAACACAGTTTGCAAAATGCCGTAAGGATCCTTTTCAAAGTATTCGGCTTGTAAAGGATCCTTAGAGTTTTATCAGACGCTATTTTTTTACAGCAAGCTAAGTGTTAAAAGTAACTCGTATATTAACAAGTTGGCTTCATTTAGAAAGACCCAGTTTAGATCCAGATCATTTTATTTAAACCTGTTTAATTTGAAAATGACAATGAAAACCAATCAATTATGTTAAACTTTATTTGTTTACTGTAAGAACCTAGTTTGGATCCAGATAATTGTATTTACACCTGTTTTATCTGATAATGACAATAAAACATCATCAGATATATGTTCTTTCTAATAATACAGTTGAGATCCAGATAATGTTCTCTTAATTTCTTATCTCAAAACACTTCACACCAGTATCCCTACTCAACACCATTTTTGAGTAGACGAGATGAGAATTGCATAATTTGGGGATGTTAGACGAACTAGGAAAACAAGTGGTAGACGAGATGGGTGTCCCATCACCACCACCACCAGCACCATCTGTGTTTTCACTTTTATTTAGATATACAGTGCTATTTTTTCTACTTGTTTAATTGGTAATATACTTTGAAATAAAATAGAATAAGTGCCCAACCTCATTCGCGCTTTCACAAAGCAAGGAGAGTCCAAATAATGCGTTAGAACTTTGGGTCAGTGTATGCACTGTCCTTTACCAACGGCATTGTTGTGCTGATTTTGCCGAAAACAGACTAAACAGTTCCGATTAACTATTAGACTGCTCAGCGCGAACACAATACAAACAGCTTTAGTCCAGTTTAGACGTCAAGTAGCTCGGCGTCTTATCTGGTTTGTATCCAAGTTATTTGAAAATTAGGCAAAATCGAGAGTTTTAGCAGACGCTATTTTTTACGGTAAGCTAAGGGTTAAAAGTTACTCACATCTTGAAAAGGTGGCTTCATTTATAGATAGCCAGATGTGTACGTCGTATGGACTATAAATTATATATACTGAACTTTGACTCTATCGGTATTTGTCTTCTGAATAACGTGCGAAGTAAGTAGTCTTCTGCAAAATATTGTCGCCTATAGAGTGTCTGCGATTCCCTTTTTGATATCACGCAATGATAAAGTCTAACACATGTATCCAGATGAATGGCCGATTTACTCAGAGTAACTCAACGTCTTATCAGGATGCAAACTGAATGTAAAGAACCAATCGCTACACTTGTGCTATGCAGAGGATTCAATAAACATTTTTTTCACTTTGCAGAGGAGAGCTCAAAACAAGTTTTCGTCTGCATATAGGCAGTTGGGGAATATACATTAAACAGCTATTACCTATTACTTAGATGTTCTGTACAAGTTTTACGTCAGTACTTGCGAGACAAATGTTAAATCTGTCACGGCTCGAGAACACCATGCGTAAATCACACCCTTTTTGACATTTTTTCTATATGCCTTCACTAAACCCTATGGTGTAACCACTCGTATAGATTCATATTTTCAAGACGATTCTTACAAGTGGTCACTCAATATGGTTTTGTGAAACAATTAATCATATGTTTGCATTCAAGATACGCACGTTATCTGGAGCATTGACAGTATCGCTAAATTTGCAGACGTGTCAAATAAGTTGTTTTCGTATGATTTTTATTATATCATATCACGCATGATTCTTGTTCACAATAATTGTGACTTCATAAATGAATAAAATCACTTGAAAGGAGAGATACAAATACTAATGGAGATTGAGTTCTAGCTGACGATATGAAACAAGAATGCGTGCATACTGTCTGTCTGTAATTCCGTCCATCCATTCCCAAACTCTGTAGCAGATTTAATTTGAAATAATTGTGTAAAATGTAGCATTAAAAAGGTTAAAGGTCGAGGTCAGTGTGGTTTTGACCTGAAAAATGGGCTCCCGATCAAAAACCTGAGCACGCTTATACACAGGGACCTCAATCTTGATAGGCTACTAGGTCGTGACTAGTAGATGGACCCTATGTCAGTATGTCCTTGAGCTGAAAACCGGTTCCCGATCATTAACATATGAAGGCTTGGTACTATGTAAGCTGGTTGATCATGGTCAGCAAATGATCCACTATGATGTTGAGGTCAGTGGGTCAAAGGTCAAGATCATAGTGACATTCAACTGAAAAAACATTTCAGATCAATTGAGAACGCTTTGGCCAAGTGACGTCAAACTTGCAATGCTGGCTGTTCATGACTAGCAAATAAACCCTGTAATGTTCAGTTTAGTGTCTGAGGTCAAGGTAATTTGACCTTGAGCTGAAAAACACCGTTTCCGGTCAATAATTTGAGAACACTTGGATCCAGAGACCTCAAACTTGGTAGGCTTTATTGTCACGATCAACAGATGGACCCATGATTTTGATGTCAAATATCAAGGACGTGGTACCTTCAGAAAAGCTTAAGTTATTAATGGCAATGATTGAATACGTCCATCAAGGCCGAAATCATATTAGCCATCTGTCCATTGAGAGTTTTGGGTCATTTCTCATGTTTCTGAGAGAGGTTTTGTTGTTTTATGCTGAAGTTTTACTTTAATCTTCACATATTTGTTTAAAAGGTCTCTGCTGAGAATATTTTGACATGATATCTGTAGATGCTATATGGTTTCATTTATGGCTATGTTTTCTTTTTCAAAAAAGTAGTCTAATGTTTGTTAATTCAAACTGTAGGTGCGGATTCAAAAGTGATTTTAATAATATTAACTGCATATACATTTGCTTACTGACATTTTCTTCAATTCCCTTGCAGAACACTGTCTAAAACCATTCTGGTTGTGAAAGTTCTGGGATTGAATCCCAGCAGAAATTTGGCAATTGTACAATGTGCATTTAGATTTAAATACTGTTCAGCAGAATCTCGTTTTCCGAAACATTAACCTATGAAGAAAAATCGAAAGTAGTGAATGTAACTACATTTTTATATAGAAGATCCTGTGATTCCTTTGATGGAGTAATATTTATTTGCAGTTAGCTATCCCAATCCCCACATTTTTCTGTGCATATAAATCAAAATTGTCCGTAAACTATGTAAATTATGTAGGTATGTTATATATTAACCCTAAACTCAATAGAAATGCTCCATTTCCTACAATGATTTCAAAACAATTCAAAAATAGCACTTTAGTTTTGCCAAGATTTTCATATTTTTTCTAAACATAGTTTCCTTTCGGATATGTCTAAAACTAATTTGTGGAGGAAAGGGTTGCTTAGACCTTTCTTACATCAAGTTCTGTAACTTCATACAAGCACTATAATCTCGTTCATACACTTACTTTCAAAACAAAACAAGGCACATAAAGTAATGAAGTGTGTTTCAGAAGTTTGAAGATTAGTAAATAATCGTCTTTATCAAGATATAAAGTTTCAAAATTGTTTCGAAGAGCTGTGGTTTTGATAGCAAAAAGGGATACGTTAATTTGAACGTTTTGAATGCCAGTAGATAAGAAGGTCTTTCAAATTATTAAATTCGCATATTGCAGATCGGTCATTTAGGGTTTTGTGAAGAATTAAGGAATTTCGCATTTTAAATACGCATGATGATAGGAAATTCTGACTGGTGCAAACAGGATCGTGTAATGGAGACATAAGAAAACAGATATTAAGATACATACAGTATACTTTTTCCTCCACAAAAGCGCAGTGTTTCGCCCCTGTAGGTAATGGCTATTGAAAATGTTGTAGGAAATGGAACTTTCCGCCATAATCCGATATTTGCAATTCTGGTTTCTTTTCCACGAACGAAACGACACTTCAAATCGGAATGTAGACCCGATATCTTGTATGGCCTCCCCATTTAGGTTTGCATAATATTTAAGTAGTTACGCCATAGATTAAGTTAGACCCAAATTGACCCTGTAATCCGAATAATCCTATTGCTAATGCTTGGCGTTTTATCCGATTGACGCTATATATCTAATCAACCTTTCATCCATATATCAATTCAACATTTATCGGTCATTTTATAATACATGTATATGTTTTCAGCGTACGTCGTACGTCTGTTTTGCGTATAAACCATACGTCCAAATACGCACAACATTTAAGGGCATGCTTGAAAAATTAAATCTGCCTCGCCGTATGCCAGCGTATGACATTGTATGCGACTGGGCTTGAAATGTATAAAACCTATGCCTAACATACCTGTCAGCTTATATCAGCGTAAAAGATATAATTTTCATACGTTGGCATACGCTAGTACGATACGCAACAGCGCCATTAGGAGTGCTGTAGCTAAGATGGCGACCATAACCCCTTCACTGTCGGAAGCAATTCGGCGCATGCGCAATATTTTGTCTGCTCTATCTTTAAATTTCACAGATTAACTTATTGTTTTGCCAAGTGTCAAACAGCTTAGATCCGGATGAGACGCCGAGATACTCGGCGTCTCATCCAAATCTAAGCTGTTTCCATATGAAACTATAGTTCGAGGTTAGCAGTGAAGGGTTTAATCGTTGGACAGGACCCAGTTGACTGTAATAAAAGGAGCGTTGTTTCCACAAAACAGCTGAAACACAAATCAGTTGGTTTTATACCAGATCAATATTTTTATCATTTTTATAACATTTGCATATTAAGTATAAATCTTATAATGTCGTTAGATAAGTAAATGCTGCTATGACCGATAATAACACTTTCCTCCACAGAAGCGTATAGCGCCTCTGTAACTGATGGTTATTTAAAACATTGTAGGAAGTGGAGCGTTTGCTCGTTATGATTTCAATTCAATTCAAATATAACATGTTTATTTTGCCCATATTTTCATACTTTTAATCAGATTATTTCCTTGAAGATTTGTCAAAAAAGCGTGTGGAGGAAAACAATCCGTTAAAAACATTGGACACAAAGTTAAAAGTACTTGTTCTTCTTATAGCGTGCCAAATAATGGTAGTGTTGTCTGAATCTTGCTGATGTTCATTGATATGAATCTTGTAACATTTTTTCAATAGAAGTGATACCTTTTTTATGTTTTTATTTTAAAATTGTTGGGGCCGACTCTATTGTTAAAAGATGTTTTGAAATTCTTGCATTGTGTTTCACAGAAATACAAGCAGTGTCGGCTTTACAATTTTGGCTGCAACACGAATGAAGAACTACACCAGAGCTTTAAAAACCAGGAGGTAGTTTGAGGGGGTGTGTTTAAAAATGAAATACTATGGGGTTCTTCGACCATAAAGACAACTTGACATAGATGTTTTCTTAAGATAGTTGGTAACCTTCATGACAGAGTATCATCATTGATTTCAACTGTCCCGAACTATAAGAATATACAGGTTTAAGCTCACGTAACCGTTGCATCTTCCGTAATATCTTTGACAAGGGATATCAATTCAGCAAATGTGTTTTTTTGATATTAGGTGTTGCTTCTTTTGTTTCTATTGGAATCTTGAGAACTGAGATGTATACTGGTCAGAGCAGTTCGACTGTTCATCTTGAACCAGGGTTTTGTTATTTAGAGATACATTAGGCTTAAACGATTAGGTGTTATTTTGTAATAATCTAGTCTCTCAGATTTTGATAAGATTGGCTAAAGAGATGCAGACCTCATAAAAGGTCAATGTTATAGCGATGGTTTATTAGGTTAGCACACCATTTTTGGATGTTCGGTTTCGATATTACAGTGATACTTGGCTATGCAAATGAGATTTTTAAGCATGTATTAGCAACAATTATTGGCAAAGTTTAAAACTTAGGATTTAAGAGTTAACATGTAATTTATAATCATGCACTTAGGTGTTAGGTCTATAAAAATTGAACGTTTTAAAGAAGATATGAAGCTTTCAGTTTGCTAGAATTTCAATATGAAAAAGTGTAATTGTGCGAATGTGCAGCAAGGGGCGTTGCTAAGGCACTTTTGAACATATGCACCGATATATTTAGGGAATTATTGTGGATAATATCCGAAACCGCATGCTTCTCCGAAAATAATTCATTAGATTCTTAAGCATTTTTAAACCCACTATGAAATAAAATATGAAGTGCATATATGAGTTAAGGATGATATAGCCTTGATACTTGTTGATGATATTGCAGTTACCTTCTTGAAAAGTTTGCAAGTGTCAAACTAGTTGGTGGTTTAAGTATGACAAATGCCCATCTGAATTCTGGTTCTGATTTGTTTGAGGTTTTATGACACGCCTGTATTGTTTTCAAAAGATTCGGATTATTCGTTGGCTGATCTGCTCCAACGTTGTTACATATACTACGATGGAATAATAAATTGATTAATAAAATAAGTTGTTATCACTGTATTCTCTAATAGTGAATTTCATACCTTTTTATATTGAAAATCATAATCACTTTGTAAGACGGAAAGAACGTTTGACATTGAGAAATAGCGGAGGATTAGAGTTTTTGTATAAAACGAGTTGTTATTAGGTGAGATGATCCCGAGATTTGTCGATGGTTTGTATGACAATGTGTTTGGTTCTTCGCATTAAATCTAGATGTTTTCAACAAATGAATGATAGCATTGTATATAGCGTACGTAATTCTTACCAGAAGATTCATCGATATATAGTCGACTGGATGAAAATGATTGCAAATTATGATATTTTATCTTTAAACCAAGACTTTCCATACTGTTATCTGTATCTTGCAGTAGTAATGAACGCTAAAACAAAGAATAAGTCAGGTTTTATACCCGACGATACATTAAAGTATGTAAACTATACAGATCTTGATTATGCGGGTGGTGCGGTTTACTATCTTCGCAGAAGTAAGGATAACGAACGGTTGAATATGTGTCTGGAAATCTCTGGTCGACAAGTGCTGTTTGTAGGATATTCATACGGGCCACGTCACGCGAAAAGGGGCACTCGCACATAGCAAACAATGTAGCCCCAGACCAGCCGCCACGACACTGGCGTAGTGGCTGTCAGGGTCTGTACTGTTTGCAATCTTAGAGGACATCCAATTCTACCTTTAAATGAATACAAATGGTAAATGTCTTAACTAGTTGCTGGAATAATAGCGCTGAAAAAGAGCTGAGTCAGCACTTTCTTGCTATGTCCGAGTGCCCCTTTTCGCGTGACATGGTCCATATATTGAATGGTCGTATGTAGGGCGATTCTAATGGTTTTTATTTTGTTGATTTACGTCTGTATCTGCCATATATGGGCTAATTACACGTCCCGGAGGGAGAAAAGTGGATACAGAGGAAGCCGGGCAATGCCCATCTCTTTTTGAAGAAGCCCTCTGGTTCTTTAACATACCCATTGTATAGCACTGATACATGGGACCTCGGTTTAAAGTCACATCCGACACACTTGTTCCGGAGGGGGGTCGAACTCACGATCCCTGGATCAAGAGTCTAGCGCAATATCACGAGACAGATTATAATGGTAACTTAACATGTTTAACGTTTGGAGGAAATGTGATGTTGCTATCCATGGTGTGTCAGCAGCTTTTTTAAATCTGTTTTATAATTTAACATAAAACAGTGTGACGAGTCTCGTCACTTTTATGTATAGTGTCATCTGTTATTTACGCTTTGTGATGGAGTTCGGCACCAAACTGTCATGACCTGTTAAAAATATGTGCTTCAATACAAATCAGTATACATATTAACAAAAGACGAAAAAGTATTGAAAATAGTAAACATTTTTAAATCAGCCGTAATTTTAATGAGATTACGGAGCCACTCTAACAATACAAAGTTGTAACCCGAGTTGCTGAATAATAAAATAAATATAAAAAGCCAAAGAAGTACTCAAAGCTGAGAAAGGTAGATACTCGGGTAAGACAGCGAATCTCGAAACCTACACAATAGAACATAGAAAGTTTAAAAATTCTAACAACTGCCAAAAACTAACACACCAAACGAAAAACAAACCATCAGGAATTAATATGTTATAGCAAAGACCCGGATTCATTTTTGAAATTGACTTCGAAAACTTCACACAAATCCAAGCAGACATATCTAGTGTCAAGTGACACCTGTATTGAATACTTTGAAGCATTACTATGTAAGCAGAGCCATTCAAGTATTTATTGTATTGTATATATCCAAGTACACTTTATTTAATAATAAATTAGTGTGAACGTATAACGTTCCAAAACAAAAAAGATAATCCCTCAAAATAAAGAGGAGTTCACTTCTTAGCACAATGAATAGAATATTCTCAACAAAATAAAGATAAAAACTAATGAATGGGTAGAATTGAATCGAATTATAGGTTCGCCATACTTCAATTTTAGCACTGGTGCAAAAGTACTTGTCAATAAATGGGGACGATTTAATGCTTTATATGTATACTTAAAAAAGCATGGGTTCTATTCCAAAAATCATGTTTGAGTTTGATAACAAATGTTTCAAAGATAAAATCATAAAGGTTTTAGCAGCTCTGCTTTCTAATTTAAAAGCTTCTACTCAGTTAACCCATTCACTGCCGGGCAGGTTGTGTACATGCGCAATATGTGTCCTACTTCCGCTTAGTAATTAACACACTATCCTGACCTTTGGTAACACCATTGGTCGAGTGTCAAACAGCTTGGATCCGAATGACACGCCGAGTTTCTCGGCGTTTCATTCGGATCCAAGATGTTTGCATATGTTACTACGCTCGGGGTAAGGCTGTAAACGGGTTATCCCTTTCCTCCACATAAGCGTCCTTTAGCGCCTCTGTGGCTGATTGCTATAGAAATCATTGTATTAAATGGAGCGTTTGCTCATATCGAACAAATGTTCTATTTCCTATAATGGGTTCTATTCTTTAACCCCTTCACTACCAGGCAGGTTGTGCACATGCGCAATATTTGTTCTACTTCCGCTTTAATTTTAACACACTCCCTCGACCCTTGGTAATACCATTGGCCGAGTGTCAAACAACTTGGACCCGAATGAGACGCCGACTTACTATCGGCGTCTCATTCGGATCCAAGCTGTTTACACATGTTTCTTAACTCGGGATAAGACAGTGAACGGGTTAATATCCAATGTATAGTTTTAAGGAAAAAACGAAGTCATGGATAATTTATCACAGATATTATATAGAGAATAATATCACAGATATTATATAGAGAATAATAGGTCATTGTCCTAGATGGAATGAGTCGCCGAGCCAGATAAACTCGTTCCATCTACGACATTGACCTATTATTCGATTTATCCTGTCACATTATCAAAACAATATGTTTTCACCTAGTCAGCGATTTATGATTATTATAATTAATTATAATAATATATAATTATAACCAACCTCTGTTTTTACATAAACCTGTTGCATCCGCGCCAATAAATAGTTTTTCATGAACAAGGCAACAGGGGACTAAAAGGGAAATTAGAGAGAGAAAATGACAACAAATAAAATCGTAAGTATGTACTTTTCTGTTCATTTCTGTATTTTCTGTTTATTTTCTGTAACAACACACCTCTTCCTAATAAAGCGTCATCTGATTTTGAAATGTAATCAGTTTTCGCAGTTCGTCTGAGATAGACAGACCGGCAAAGAAAGGCATTTTTAAGCTGTTCTGTTCGTGTGAACATGTAGATTCTGAATGTTCAGTGCTGTTATAGTATAAAATACTGTGTTCCACTGGGTTCAGTGTGAAGTGTTGAAAGGGGTAGGTTCACTAAGGGTCAAACTCGGCCTAACATCCGAATTTTATGAAATTTTCACAAATTATACAGTATGAAACTAGATAACATAAAATTTATTTTTAATGGATTTTTTTATGTATGTTGCCATGGCAACCAAAAATATTTATTTTTTCTGAAATATCAAATTTGAATGATTTTGGTCAAATATGCAGGATGAGTGTTATTTCATCCATGTATCAGACGATGTATCTTCTAAGGACCACATTTGATTTTGATTTGTTAAAAAATACGTTAGTTACCATGGCAACCAGGAAGTTTGTTTTAGCTCTACTGGCCAAAGGTTTGTGCGTCCGTAAACAGTAGTTTATTTATGCAATAAAGTCTTTAGTTTTGAACGAATCTCAATAAAACTTATACAGTAGTAAGATATCTATTAGAGCTTGGCTCCATTCGAACACCAGCCAGATCCGCCCATGCATGACTGGATTATGGCCCTTGATTTAGTCAAAATACAGCTTGTTTATGAGATAAAGTATCCACTTCTTTATGGATCTTCACAAAACTTATACAGTAGTTAGATATGCATATGAGTTCAGTTCCTATAAAAAACTAGCCAGATCTGCCCATGCATGACTGGATTATGGCCCTTGAATTAGTCAAAATGGCTATAATATAGCTTGTTTATGCGATAAAGTCTCCATTTCTTTATGGATCTTCACAAAACTTATACAGTAGTTAGATATGCATATGAGCTCTGTTCCTTTAAAAAAAAAAAGCCATATCCGCTCATGCATGACTTGATTATTGCCCTTGAAATTGTCAAAATTGCTATATTACAGCTGAACACAATAGTCTCCATTTCTTCTCCGATCTTCACCAAACTTTTGCTTATTCATCTTTCCTTTGTTGCCCAGACATAGATGTACATGCTTTGATATGAAACTGACCAATAGAACCAAGCTAGTAGAGCATAGGCCCTCATGGGCCTCTTTTTATTTACTAATTGAAATCCCAGTGAATGGTAAAGAATTAATTAAGTGTTTTCATGTAGACATTCATAGTGACTTCATTTTATAATTGTGTTGCACATCAATATATTGAATCAATGGTTACCAAAGCAACCACCCACTTTAAGCAATCAGTTCAGTGTAGGAAACCAGTTAATAACCTTTTCAAACATTGTAGATGCAGAACTGATGGCTCCTCCAGTAGCCATATTGGCAGACACTGCATGGGGTCTTGGTCTACATTTTCATACTATATGCTAATACTTCTACTAAGTATCTTAAAAATAATTCCAGATTATAGGTTCCAAGTGTAGGATCTACATGGTCATACTATATGTACCATATTTTTTTAAAAGGAATAAATGTTCACCGTAGGACATTATAGCATTGTGCTGCGATTTTGGTACGGAGTGTGTTATAACGGCTCAGCACCTCTGACTTCGACACTCCTTTTGTCTTATGAGGTACACCTGGGGTAAGACCAGGTCGGTCTCTATCTCCTTATCCCGACACACCCATGAACCCAGTCGTGATGCTTAACTGTAATCCTGAGCATCAAGGAGGGAAGCCATTACCATTAATTTTCAAGATATTGGTTTGACCCTGACCGGGATTCGAAACTCCGGACCTCCCGAACTCCAAGCGGAGGCATTACCACTGCGCAATGGGGACGGTCATATGTACCATAGATCTATGCTAATGGGTGTCAAAATTCATTACAATTTATACGACTAAGCACACTTTTCTTCAAATCGTTTATGCCTAAACTGAAGTAGTTTCACTGCTAGGCGCATGCAGGTTCAGATCCCGAGTGCATTATTTCAAAAAACTTTGAAGTGTTATGATAAGTCTTTGTTTTACTTATTTATGTGACTGTGTTGTGACTTTGAAAATCATTTTCACTCTAATATTCCTTTTGAATTTATTTTTCCCCAAAAATACTAAAATAAGTTTCTACTTTGCAGTGTCTTTGTGATATTATAATTTGTCTTTATAATGATATTGGATGTCTTTGAATGGCTTTGTATGTTTTTGCATGTCTTTTGCGGTGTCTAGTAAGACCCTATGTACATACACTTTTACAGAGCTCCTAATAAACAGCGTGGCATACTCAAGTACTCACTTGAGTAATATTGGGAAACATGAGGTGAAAAAGAGTCCAAAAAGTAGATTAAATCAATAGCATTCTAACCGAAGGCGGTTAGGGTTAAGGGTTATATAAGGGTTTGTAACATAAGTATCTAATATCATGACTAAGCTCAGCTTCGCAAGAATTCAATATTGATTATTCAAGGGAGTTATGTTGTTGTTTGTCACTGTAACAATAATAATACATATGAAGGTCAATGTAGAAAATGTTAGTACTCTGTCATATTTATCCTTTAGTCGTTGGCACTATCGTTCC
>JAULCE010106985.1:0-12489 GCA_032359355.1 Macoma nasuta | reverse complement strand
TGCAGTCCCAGATCTGACGCCGCCTTACAAGGCGGCGTCTGATCTGGGACTTCACTATTTTGCAACAAATTCTAGTCACGTATAACAGTTTCGGAATATACAACAACTATTTAATCGTCTTTGTGCTTTATTTCCGCTAAAACATTTTGTTTGAAAATAGTCCCAACCGACAATTTTAAATATGGCGCCGAAAGAGTTAAATATGATTGACTCTTGCCTTTTGGCGCCTTTGTAGCTGAAGCCTATTGAAAATATTGTGAAAAATGAAGCATTTTCTACAAATGTTTCAATATTGTTAAAAATAATGCCAATTTTCTTTTACCTAAATATCAATTATTTCACCAGTTTATCATCGGTTTTCTGCTAAAACCTCATATGTGCCATTTTTCAAACATGGCACATACGAGGTTTTGGAAGAAAACCGACTACTTTTGTTTAAATCACTTAACTGTCATTGGTTAAAATGGCAGATACACGTATTTTTACGAAAACAGACGACCAATTTACCAAAATGACAGATGCGAGGTTTAGGCAGAACACCGACGTTATTTCTTTATGGATACGCATAGAAGTAGCCTGTGAAAAAGGTTTATTCCAAGATGCACTGGAAGATAGGGCCAACATGATGCTTTCATACTAGAATACACGCTATCATTTAACCGTGGTATCCTTAACTCCGCATGATTGTTAAGACTAGCGTACAAAACAAGAATCTAATGAACAATTTGAAAATCTAGGCAAAAGGTATATACCATCTTTGAATTGATTTGAAATCATTGTAGAAAATGAAGCCTTTCCTACAATGTTTTGAATTGTAATCGGCCTCTGAGGCTCTTCTGTGGAGGCAGGGGTTTAGCGCCAACGTGAGAAAATATAATGCAAATTAATTTGTTATGTGTTTTGTTCAGATATGCACAGAAGGCAATAAGCCGATGTGGAAAAACATATAGAGGATATTGTATTTTACAGTGTAAGATCGAATTATATTTCACCGAGTGGAAAGCAAAGGTGGTGTTTTCACGAGTGGCGAAGCCACGAGTGAGAACACTACCTTTTACCACGAGTGAAATATAATTCGATCTTACACTGTAAAGTACAATTGTTCTATTTCTTACATGTATCTTCTTGAAAAAAAATGTTTAGATAGTTATAGACAAAAAAAAATGTGAAACGGTAAAAAAAATGTGTTTGACCACATACCACAAATGCCAAACTATAAAAACAAATGTGAGTCCAAAAATTTTTTTTTTTTTTTTTTTTTGAACTCAAAACCAAAAATTACACTCCAAAAATAATAATTATAATTTCAATGCTGAAAAGTCATAATTTCACTACCAGCAGTGAAAAGATAGGGTTTTCTTTCACTGAGAAATCCCTATAAATCTCTGTTAGGCATGTAAGACAATAAAAGAAAAACATTTATGAATGATACACGTACATGTATTACTTAACAATAAACTGATCGGACGGGTTGTTAACACTCTCGACATAGTGCATGAAGGTTTCTGATTTTACCATTAGCCTGCTATTCGCGACTAAGGTGATTATTCAAACAGCTTGGATCTGAATTAAGAAAATCGGACGATATTTAAAAATAAAGCTGACTATATTTTCAGCAGACGACAATTTTCGTAACAGGCTAAGGGTTAATATGATTAGCAGGCAATCAGATTTTAACATTTCCCAAGTATAACTTGGCATTTTCAAGTTTCGCTACTTTCAGTTAAAATAAAGTTTTTGATCTATCATATTTATATCCGTTGGATGATGTTGCATTTAGAGTACATTCATTCAGATAGTTTAGCTTAGAAATTATAATATCGCGTGACAACTTCTCATAAAATAGCTTATTTTATACTTCCACACGTTTTTAAATTCTACCGTATCCTGTCAATGTGTATTACCGGTATCGGTTACATTATTACATATAATGTCGCTGACCGGTAATTTTGGCGGAGTTTTATCAGCTTTTACCAGCCTATTTTCGTAGCAAATGGGTAAGATTCGTAGTTGAAACACGAACTAATTGTTATTGAAAAAGTGACATCGATTATTTTAATCCTTACAATATATTTTCAACACAAAAGGATTGTTTGGTCTCATTAGGTCAATATGTAGAGCGGTTAACTGCAAGATTTAAAATATAGGGCTGCTGGTTTGATCCCTACCTCGGTCAGGGAGTGTTTTAGGTGAATGTTTTGTTTGTGTTAAAATATGTGTTTTATATAAAACTCTTATGTCATAGGTACTTAATTTTTCATTCTTAGAACAAAAATGCAGATCAAAAGTAATGCAGAGATCTTTTGAAATATTTCTGACTACTTTCGTTCTGCATTAAGCGGCCACCTGTGTTAAAGATCACGCTACCTCTTTAAAGTGTGACCACTGAACTTTGAGGATATTCTGGATAATGGTGAGACAAATACAGACGAAGCGGTATATCTCAGTTGCCTTTTTATTTATTACATATACCTTCCGGTGTTTTGATTAAAATATCGGCGTTATCAATCAGCCGAATACAACTGTTCGGAAAGACTTTACCGTATGATTCTAGAACAGTGTGTAAACAGAATCGGAAATCTTCCGCCCCTTCCGTAGATCTATTAGATTACGTCATGTGATGTCTTAGAAGCGATCAATGTGTGTTTACATGTCATTCATAAAATATCATGTTACTGTTGTTTCAACACAAATACAGTTTTTAAGGTTACGTTTAATTAGTTCCTTTTGTAATTGAAAGGAATATATAAGAAAAGGAACACTAGCATACTATGCATTTTGGGGAAATTGTATCACTTCTTGTTGCGTGTGTAAGAGCAGCATGGTAATATTTCACGTATGTTTGAATTCCCCGAACGTTCTTACAATAAGAGTAGATTTCACGGCTTTCTACAGTCAAACCTTATTATCTCGATCTTGGTTAAGTCAAAATCATAATGGTATCGACATACAAACATAGACATTTTCGTTGTGAATACATGTCTATGTTTGGGAGACTTTTATTAGTAGCTCGAATTAAATGAAGTTTGTATATAATTATTATCCCTTATCTTGCTGAATGCGACCGAAACCGAAAAAACAAACAGCTTGAATCAAGAGTTACTCGGCGTCTGATCTGCTTGTCAATCTATGTGTCAAACTGTTTTCATTTTCATAGTGGTTTAAGCAATACGAAAATGTTAGATTTTTATGCAGACCTTAATGTTTACATCAGGATAAGGGTTAACCTTTTAATCCATTTGCTGTTTTAAACTGATTAACAATAAAAAATATGTGATCAATGGGAAACGTAATAACAGACCATGCAGACTAATCGTCATTCACCCTACAAAGCCACCATAGAAGCTAATACGTAAAATGTTATCACAAAGAAGGCACCATATTTGGCGGGTTCCTGATTTGGCCCAAAAGCAGATCTGTACCGAATATAATATTTTCTGAGCATGATCACCAATATTTTCAATGTTAAGTTAAACATTTTCGCACACAGTATGCTTATTTTGCACTCCAAAATTGTACTCAATTTTCCGAATTCAATATGATTTTTATTACAATTGTAGCGGAAGTTTTAATGCTCGATTGATTTATTGATAATTCAATTCCTTAATCACATTTTGGAATTATCGAAAAATTAAAGACATTCGTCCGGGCCTATTCCCCCCCCCCCCCTTGTTCTCCCAAGGTGTGAATGTAACGGTAAACGCATGGAGAACTCAAGATCTTCACTGACAGAAAACAAAGAATAACGGTCAATCAGAACTATTCAACCCATCGTAGACCCCTGATATGGGTCTACGATGTTTGACAATATTCCTATACTGAAAAGAGGAAACAGATGTTAACAAGACAAACAGACAAATACCCAATGTTTGAATTTTGTTCCCCATTTAATATGCTACACTGTGGGACGGGCCTCTCTTTTCTGAATATGGGTGTAGGGTCCGACTGTCATGCTTTTCTGAAATTTCAGGCCGTAACAGTTTAGTCACGCTTTGTTTGGGACAAAGTCTTTAAGAAAAATTATGAAATAAAATCTGATATTTCAGAGAACAGTTGCAGGTATTTCGAAAAAATTAAATATGTTACAGAAAATGGTTATTCATCATACTTTCTCAAAAGAAGGTTTCTGGTGTGTTTAACATGATTGAAGTCCGGAAACAAAGTCTAATTCTTTTTGACATAGAGGGACCCCCTCCATCTATTTTCAATGATAATACACACTATTTGGTTCTTTTCACCTGTCCCGACGTAGTGCGGTAAATTAAAAATATTACTTTTATGTGGCTCGTGGTCAATACCTATACAAGATCCTGGTGCATAATGTTTTACATCAACCATTTTAAGACGAAATTGTATTTTAATAGAATTGGTGTAAGGCAAAGATGACACTATGAAAGGTTACTACTACCAGTGTCCAGCAGAGTCAAAAACTGTGGGCATGTGCGCCCATACACCAAGCATCCTGTTTTACCTGGTTAATTTAGTCTACGAGCAGCAACCACATATACCAATTCAAACCTAAACCAAACAATTCAAAAAGGCAGTTAGAATAGTTACACAGTAGTTCATATAATATGAGCTAGCTAAATAGATCGGCCAATGGCGCGCCAATACAAATCCCTGCTGGTGGCATCCTTGTCTACTTTGACCATCCCAGTCTTGAATCAGAGACAAAACCTTAGTACCTTTGTAATCTCCTTGTCAGTACATTGGATTAGATATGTAACATGACTATGTTTGGACAATTTTAATACGCCCATCTTTAGATGGGACGTATTATTTGAATACCCTCGGTGGGCGGCGGGCGGACGGCAGTGGGAAAACTTTGTCACGGGGTCTTTTCAGAGAACCCCTTATCCAATCCTCATCAAACTTTACACACATGTATGTTGCTATAGGATCCTGTTCAAGTTCGATCCTCTTCAAAAAGACTGTCACGGGAACCTTTTGGAGAACCGCTTATCAAATCCTCAGCAAACTTTACACACATGCGTGTTACTATAATATTCTGTTCAAGTTCGATCCTCATCAATATTCATTGCAATACTCTATTACGGTGATTTTTCGGAGAACCGCTTATCCATAAGATCCGTGCACATTCGATCCTCATTAGTATTCATAGTTTCTGAAGAGTAATGGGCCTTTATTGTTGAAATTAATTAAATGCAAGACTTTGTCACAGTGCAATAACTATGGAACCGTTGCAGATACTGGCTTGATAATTTGCGTACATATGTATCTCATTTAATCACGAACCATAACACCCTTCATTTGTTTGGTATTTTATGCCCCAAGATCTATATTTCGGGGCATATTGTTTTTGCCCTGTCTGTTTGTTTGTTTTGTCTGTTTGTTTGTTGGTCACGTTGTTGGTCACGTTGTTTGTGTCCAACGTTTACATTGGCCATATCTTTTGAAATAATACAGGTAGAGACTTTATATTTGGCATGCATATGTATTTTATAAAGCCGCACATTTTGAGTGCAAACATGTCAATGTCAAGGTCATCATCAAAGGTCAAAGGTCAAATATACCAAGTTTAACTTTGGCCATAACTTTTGAACTTGTACAAGTAGTGACATCAAAACAGGCATGCATATCTCATCAAATTGCACATTGTGATTAGTAACAAATAAAGGTCAAGGGCATCCTCCAAGGTCAAAGGTCAAAGGTCAAATATATCGGTCAAACTATGGCAATGTCTTTTGAACTAGTACAGATAGAGAATTAAAACTTGACATTTATGTTTATCTGAAGGATATTTTGAATGGTCACATGAGAAGGTCAACGCCATTGATTAAGGTCAAAGGTCAAATATATTGGTTTGGCAATATATTTCGAACTATTAAGAACAGAGACTTCAAACTTGACATTAATGTTTAGCTGAAGGAGCTGCACTTTTTAAATGGTTCATATGAGAAGGTCAAGGTCATTAATTAAGGTCAAATGTCAAACATAGGGGTCAATGTGCAATTGGGGGCATATGTGAAGTATTTCATAAAAACACGGCTTTCTTGTATTTTTATTCGTCCACATGATATTAGATAATTTTGTTGCCAGATGGGCGTATTTTGTGTTTTGACACTCTTGTTAAATATTATTCCACCAACCCCCGAAGTACCTCTGGATAGCACAGAACCAACTGTTATATCTGTTGCATCTTGAGTCAGCATACGAAATCTTATCAACAAATTATCATTGAGATTAGAACAATAGCAATTTATAAGTAAATCTACCCCAACACCTGGCATACAGTTATGCACATTCTGAGACAAATTAAATCACAACCAAATCTGTATCTCCAACTGTCTAGGAGGAGGTCAATTACAAACGTATGCACTCAAACACAAGTGCACACAGACAGACAAACAGACATACATATGGACAAACCGAGTAGACCCTATTCGCAATAAGGTGATGCCTGATTAGGGTCAACTCTGTTTGCTTACTGAACTAGAAAAACATATTTACCTTGCAATGTTGATTTTGGCACTTCAAAGTCCTAGTTTTTGTGCAAATATGGATTTCTTTGATTGAATATTCACAGTGAATGGAGTTAGGAAAAGGTAAATGTGGACAAAGTCTCCAGATACCTGACTTGGCTGGCACAGACAAAACTAATACAAATGCATTTTCATTTATGAAAGCGTACAGCATAGTGTGTGTTGAAATCTTGGTCTACGGAAGAAGAATCATTTCGACACCATGGCGGTACATTGACTGGATAATTTTGTTCCTGAACACTAATTTACTTCATTTTTCCACCATAAGTAGCTGATGTCGTGAGCATTTGTTTTATTAAAGTATTGAAAGAAGACGTTTTCTGAAACATTGAAAAATATCAGTCTAAAATAAAGAAATAAGAATAAATTTTGAAGAAAAAAAATGAAAAGTTTTTGCCATTTATTTTACAAAAAAGCGTTAACATCTATGTTGTTTGATATGTATTCAGGCTATTATAGGTTATATGTTGGTATCCTGTTAAGGTTATACCATTTAACATATGTTATGAACAATCCCAATGAAGAAAGATGTTGGATATGTAAGCTACATGAGTTTGATTAGATTAATTGTATTGACAAAGTGAGATAAATAGCTAACTTGTAAAGTACGCTTTCGAGAGCGTATGATCTATTTAAAGATACACGTTCACTGTAGTAAAGTATTATAGAGAGAGATAGATAATCAGGAAACAAACCACTACACAGACGCCTTCTCAGACAGATACGGCAGCAGCGCCTAGCTGTGATCATGATTGCATTAGCCAGACTGGGACATTTGAATGCTCAATAGAGAATCTTCAATCTCAGCTATATATAACACAGCCATGATCACAACACTCTGAACTGGGTAGGCACATTTGCATTCAGGCTGTTATAGCTTATATGTTGGTATACAAATCTTACCATGGCGTGTCAAATGGCGTTACAATACACGACGCTAGTTTCAATTTCAATCCGCTATTCATTACCTTCTTTCATTATCAAACCTAACCTTAGATATTTGATAAGAAAAATCTGACACTCGTTGTCTTTGTTATCTTACATGAGCCATACGTAAAATTGAAATTTCAGATCATACTCGACGTCAGATTTTCGGTTACAACGTCACTTATTTTACATAAGAGCGCTAGACCGCATGCGGACACATATCAATGCGTTGCTCTGTAACACCACATTAGAGTAGAATATACACAAAGCGTCTATGAAATAATTTTAAACCTATATGAGCCATATATCGTTTTTTAATTGTCGTTTACAGATGATGTGAGAAAACGTGACGTCAGTAGTCATGTGTGATGCTGCATGTTTTCAAGACTAATTCATTTATCGAATTAAAGTTAATAAAATTTAAATTTCACGAAAATCATTAATCTTTAGCATGTAAAACAACTTTACAAAACTCTCTCAAACAAACAGTTAAGATGCATTTCACCTAAATACAGTTTCAGTTCTGTACTTTCTTCAGGTTACCAGGCGTCATGTGATCCCATGGACGTGCCTGCTACATTTTCATGGCCTCTAGGTGAAGGAATACACCAGTACGAGATCCGCACCACGTCTTGGGCCGGTAATAGCTCCAATGTTGCCTATAAGAGTGGACCGTCAAGTCTAACTTATAATGCACTTGAGCTAAATGGTACCAACAAAGCATTCATTGAGGTCCCTGTTCCTTACAGCAATGACACGGTTGAGAATTACGCTATAGCGTTCTACCTGTTGGTTGTTGAAGACGGTGTGTTTCTACACTACAGGAGCGACGACTATGCGGATATTGGCACGAGTGGATACTTTTTAAAATCTTTGAAAATGGCCATGCTGAACAAAAGTGTAAACACTATAATTGACAATGGACACAATGAGACTGCGGCTATAACATCAACGGGTATTAATCATAATACGTGGTATCGCGTGACATTTCAACGTGACTTCAGCCAATATAAAATCAAATATGACCTAGCGTCAGAACATGGTACAGACAATCCCGAAGCAACGTATGATACATGGTTACAAGACCTACACACGAGCTTTCCCGGTAATTTACGCTTTGGTGGTTCACTAGACGGGGATAGCTTTTTTACCGGAAGAGTTACATGTGCACAGCTCATACCTTGTTATAACCCCAGTAGTGTCGAACACTATGAAACGACGTGTTCAACTGACAACTGGCCAGATTTGGATACTTCTACCACAACTACTACCACCACGCCTACCCCTACTACTTCTACAACTCCAATCGCAAATCCAACCACCACTTCTGCAACCACGCCTAGCATTTATACTACCAATAGTCATACCACAACTACTCCCACCATTGTTACTTCAACGGCTGCTTCTACCACTCTTACCATCTCTCCTAACACATATACTATCACTCGCACCAGTTCTATTACGACCGCCACAACGACACTCCCTACCAGCATTTTCTTGGTGCCATGTAGTCCTCCACTCTCAATCTCGCCTAGCTGTATCAGATACAGAGTTGCCCTTCTGAATGTAACCTTCTCGAGTGGGGAACTTGGCGCTTTTGCTGTAGATGAGCCATCGGCGTGCTCCTCAAAGTGCTCAGCACATGGCGCATGCCGGTCATTTACCTTCAAGTCTGGAAACTGCAGGCTTGGACCTAGTTCTCCTGTGACACAATACAATGCAGGCTCAGTCTTGTATGAGCTAGTCTGAACGGACGAAATTGATATCAATGTAACAAAGTAAAATTTTGCAGTTTTAGCGACTCTGTTACAGAGACTTTTGACAAAATGGGATAAATTTTAATGTTCTGTGATTTCAAAAGAATAGAATTGCATTTACTTTAAAAAATTTAGATATGCATATGAGTTCATTAGATTATCTCTTTGTGGTCTAAAAATAACTTACTAGTAGAGCATTATTTTATTCGGACGTGATGTACCTGCGGTAATGTACCTGCCATCAATGTGATCGGGAAACAAGCCATCATCTTTTCCGCGAAAATTGTTTTTACCTTACATGACTGACACTAATCAAATTGCCATTGTTTCCGGTTTTATTCCGATTCGCTCTGGTTCGTTTGTGATTATATATTGCAAAACTCCTGGAAGCCGCATGTGAGCTTTATAAATCGCACCTTGTGTTTTTTACAGTTGGAACTGGTTCTTTAGCTATAGTTCCCCAAACAGTCACTTAGATTCGATTCTCGTTCGAATTGGCTCCATTTCAGTTTCAATATCTTGGTGAATTTCGTTAGTGTCCGTACTGTTATGTAACTGACATATTTCCGTGAACCTTGTATTTGTCATACACACAATTCTGACATTTACTGAAAATGTAAACCTATAGCAAGGTCTTTATGTCATCATCCTTCTATCACGCAGGGATTTCAACTCACATGAATCTTAAAAACTACTTCTTCATTTAGATGCTACACTTACTGACGGTAGAGATGTCTGCACTCACTGTCTTTTAAGAGGTACATTTACACGATGTAGGGTTTTTAGAAAGTTAACACAGCTTACCATTTTAAGATGAAGGACAAAACCTATCGCAGCCACTATCAAAGTAACCAATATAGCTACTGTCGAGATCGATCACTAAGGCTATCGTAGTATAACCCCAAACCATAAAGCCTCTACTGGCAATTATAGCAATTTTGAAAATGTTAAGGGCCGTAATCCAGTCAAGTATAAACGGATTGAAAAGAATCAACCTCTCATCTATATTTAACTACTATCGAAGTTTGGTGAAGATCATATAAGAAATGAAGACTATAGTGCTCACAATATGTATTATAGCATTTTGAAAATTTCAAAGGCCATAATCCAGTCATGCATGGGCAGATCTTGCTACCAAGCTCTTTTGGATATCTTCCTACTGAGAAATAATCAAAACTGAAGACTTTATCGCGTTTACAAGCAGTTGTTTACAAACAGACGCATGGACGAGCAACTAAAAGTGAAGAAGGGGCCATTTCCTGGAGCCTAATACAAAATAATCATTTTACATATTTTGTGTGATCCATTGTTCTATTTAGTACAAGGATTCTTTCCATAACTATTTCATTATTGGTGGGCTAGCTGTTCGCATTGACAACCGACATCACGCCGCAATATAGGCTCTGTCTTTGGCCAGTAAAGCTAACAATGTCAAATTCTTTTGATGTTTTTTATTAATCATGAAAGTAGGCATACATAAATACCACTACAAATTTGTCCATCTATCTTTGTAAATTTCATATAAGTGAATTTCAATCAAACTGTTTACGAAAGTGACTTGCACAGAATGAAAATGAATCAGTTAATCTTAGTAATTTTAAGTTACACTGTGTTTACACAGTAAACTGTTGCTAACATGATCACAGATATCAAAAAGGGTATGTTGAAAAATGCCAAATATGCTAAGGAAATGAATTGCCAGAATTAACTTAGTTCACAATATCAAAAATGAAACCAACCATCAACCTGGATTAAAAATGAAACATAAACTATAGAAATGGTGCAATTTCTATTCATAAAGACACAGCTAGAATAAAATATACGGTCCAACACAATGTTGAACAAGCTGTATTAGATGTATCAAAAGTACATAATTCTCATTTACTAATGTTTCTGAAGCTGTTCGCCGTGTTTGAACTGATAGCTTAATAATCTAACCGGCCTGGCCCTTAAATGTAACTTTCGATGGCGTTTTTTGTTAATGGCTGGCAACCATGCTAGAAATGATCATTGATGTGTTGTAGATAAGGTATGACTGTCTGCCAAGCTTGAAAATTCGATTCAAGGTCACACCAAGGTCACAAAGGTCACTGCAGTAAAATCTTAATTGTATCACAATTTCTTTTTAAAAGTAAGCAAACATATGTGTGAAGACAGTGTTGGTGCTATAATTTTGTTTCAAGGTCAGACCAAGGTTATAAAGGTCAATTACTATATTTATATATAAAATGTAAATAAAGTCGATGGCAGGTCATGTTTAAATAGGCAACCCTGCCTGAAGTATTTGTAAGGGTAAAGTATTTTATATATTTGAATTTATCGGTCGGAATATTGTTTCCAAGGTCAATAAAAGGTCAAATAGTTCATTAAGAGTTTTTAAATCAGAAAAAGTGACTTCTGTTCGTTAGCATGCCAATAACATTTTCAGATTGTGTTAATTAGTGTTAAGGGGCCGATTATATATGTGAAGGTCCTATGAAGGTCATTTTGTTCATTTAAATGCGTAATGTGGTTTATGATACAAAAACATGCAAAACACAGCCCAGTCGTTATTGTGCTTTGTTCAAAAATAGGGGGAGGGTAAGCCGACTTTATATGTTTCTTTCAAGTTCAAACAAAGGTCACACAGATCGTAGAGTTGCACTCATCGATGCAAATTATCCAAATTTGAAATTCGATGAAAGTTGTTTCGCACAAATGAAGATTAACGGTACAAATATGATTATATTATATCTTACACATACAATATCCTTTAAAGTTTGCAACTTATATATGTCTAAATGTATTATTGTTAAATAATTTATCTTAACAAATACGGCCGTGCATTATTGCATTACTTCGGGCACAAAGAAACAACAATATCCCGATAACCTCCGGTAATGACAAAACAACATCAGTTTCAAGGCAATATCTCGGTTTATTTATAACAATTTAAAACAATTAAATATTGGAAAAAATAAAATCGACACATTTTAAATAAACTGATTTAAATAATAAAACATCAAAGTACTGCAAGTACTGTGAGAATTGTGAAGAAACACGTTAATGTTAATTTACCAAGCGTTTTATGTAAACCTTGAGGCTAATGAGATAAGACGATATCAGCTTTTAAACAAGTTTTAAAAATATAACTAGTTTGTCTTGTTTCTTACATGGCATATAGTAGAAGATATAAATGTTGTTTTCAATATCCTTGCATCTATACTATTAGTTACAAGGGTTTTTCCAGGTTGTACGGCGTGGTATGAGGTAGGATAATGTCGTATTTTTCCTGAGGCGTCAGCCGAAGAAAAATACGACAC
>JAULCE010106874.1:0-12492 GCA_032359355.1 Macoma nasuta | reverse complement strand
CTGACCTACTGCGAGCCAGCCGGAAGGCTTTCTCACATAAAGATGTTCACCCCGGGCGGGGATCGAACCCACAGCGGTGAGGTGCCTAGAGATTATAAGTCGGCGACTCTAACCTCTCGGCCACGAAGGCCCCTATAAATAATGAGAATAACTGTTCAAAACTTACTCTTTTCTGTTGGAAATAGATGCTGCTCGACCGTTTGTAAATACAATTCAACAGACAACGTTCAGGTTTATAACCTGTCAACTGTTGATGTTCAATATCCAATGTTTGCAATACTACTAGCTTATTTTAGTTTTGAGGATTACATTCTAAGACAAACAGTTCAACCCCTTATCAATCATCTTTGACAAGCGCTGTTGAGTAACTCTGAATCTATTATGGATACAAGTTTGTTTTATTCAGATCATAGTTTCACCAACGTCGGACCATTAAATGATCACATAGCAAATTGAGCAGGGCTTTATCGTTTTTACCCTGATCAAAATGTCATTTGCACTAATTGATGGCTGCATAAATCATTTTTGTATATATATTTTCGGTTTTTATCAAGATCAGCGTTCCATCTTAACTGCTTGTAAATATAATTATCTATATCTAGTAAAATGTGAGTTTCTATCTAAACAAGGCATTGCAAAATGCAGATCCTTACCTAGATTCAAACAGTTATTGTAAGAGATAAACGATCAGGTGTCTGCGACCTAATTAACTTTAGATAAAGTCAAAGTTTGATATGGGGTATCACTTAAAATAGTACAACGACTAAGCTTTCGAACAGGTTTTATGCTCCCCAAACTAATTGGGGGGAGAATATAGTCGCCGCTCTGTCCGTCCGTCCGTCCGTGTGTCCCGTTCTTGTCAGCGCTAGTTCTCAGAAACTACTGAAAGGAATTCACCGAAACTCGATGTGAAGTGCAGTCTGTATATTGACATTTGAGCTCATTGGCACTGTACAAAACTTTGTATGTTTTGACAAAAAATGTTTTCAGCATGTATAGCAAACTTTAACTTACTGAAAATCTGTTGGATATTTGGCGACAACAGTGCCACTGGGAATGTTTAATATTTACTTTGATATAAAAATAAATTTCTGTATTATTTGTTCTCAAAAACATATATTAGGATTTCATTTCGCATCACACAGTACTGCTGAAATCAATGTGATTAACCACTTCACTGCCAGGAAGGTTTTTCACATGCGCAAATATTTTGACTATTTCCGTTTTAGCCATTACACACTCCTTCGACCTTTGGTAAAACCTTTGGTCGAGTGTCAAACAGCTTGGATCCGAATGAGACGCCGAGTTTTCCAAAGCTGTTTGCGTATGTAACTAAACTCGGGGTAGGGCAGTGAACGGGTTTAAGTTCATAAAGAACATTGTACATACTGTCAATTAAGCAGTATAATGTGAATTAATCGAACTGTGTTTATTTTCTAAAACTATTTTCGTTCAAATTATATTCATTTAAACCCTATTGAATGCGTTTTTATCACAAATCGCCGCAAATCGTACAGTGATTATGCAGATAGTCATACAGCGAATGACATTCCACGATGCAATTTAAATGTACAGCTTTTAAAAGGTATAGCTTAATCATACTTCTCAGTGTATATTTCTCGCTACGCCGATCGCAGCTTTCGGTAGGGATACACTGGGATACACTGGAGTTTACATGCTGTGATATATAATCTGCACTGCTAATAAAACGAAATGTGCATTTAAATATATTATTTATTGTGTTTAAAAATACACTAACAATTTAGTTAGATATACATTATTCTTTAACTGGCAGAATCAATCACACATTTCCAAAACATATGTGAATAATTTCAAACTGTTCTATGTCAAGGGATCATGCTCAGAATGCTCATTTCATATAAAATATCACAGTAGCTGTATTCAAAGTCGTATTATCATTTAGAAAACTCACAATTTTAGAAATGACATTGTATTAATACTTCAGATTTAAGTTAATGTACATATTTGAAATAAAACTGCTTAAACTATCACTAAAGTATTATATTTCTTAATTCAAATAGGTATGCTACCTCAACCTTTGTAGGCCCAAGTTCTGACACTCAATTTACATATCATTTTAATTTTAGTATTTATCAACATTCATACGTCAATCAATCAAATCACAAAGATAAAAAAAATATATTATCCTTAAATTTGCCATTAACACGTGGCTTGGCTAACAAATTATAGACTGAGTCCAGAAAATGTATTTGCAATGGTTCTGTTGTAACCCTCTTATTAGGTGAGCGAGGCAGGACCAGCATGATCCTCTTGTCGTGTTCTATTGAATATTCACAATGAAAAATGCTTGTTCGAATACTCGCGGTCGTGTTAGAATATATACTCATTGCCGCCTCTTTTATAAAGATATCAGAATTTATCAAAACATATATTTGTCGATATATAAAACAAATAACGTTGCAAGTGCAGTGACGTGACAGTTGTTTTACGTTGCACGTGTGGTTATGAGGAAAAATATCAATAACATCTGCTTTTGCAGGAAATAAATGTATTTATTGATATGCATTTTTATGTCTCTCTACCAGATGCCCTTTGAACCAAATGAACCATTTAGTAAAAACGAGTATTTGCTTATAATAAACAGATGCTCTTTCAACCACAATAATTTCAAAGACCTTCGAAATGAGTTATCCTAGATAATATTCCTGCACCCAAGGCTTAAATGCCTATCATTGCTGTACTGGTATAAGCATGTGACCTAATTCGACTTAATAAAAAGTACAAAATATGAGCAGACAAATGCTTTTGCAGTCCCTGAGAAAGGATGATGGAAATATTAACCGTGTCGTAGATGGCAGATATTCAAACTGGTTCAATCACAAACTAGCATTAGAATATGTCAAGTCAGCTCTGTATGTGTTTGTAGACAGAACCTCTTCAAAACTCAAAAACCCATAGTTCAATTTAAAAAATAGTTTTGAAGAAATTGTCATTAGGTGACACAAAGACAATGGGTGCAATGGATAGAACAATGGTAACATTCAGACATGATGTTTAATATATTTCAGTCAGGCAACCAGTGTGGACTACATTTATACACATTTTGAGGTAAGCAGTATACTGTTACTTACGAATGCAAAATCAGGTCGTAGCAACTGCTATGACTGACTTCGAAACTGTTAGGCAGTACAATCAGTAAACTACACTTTATTATATGTTGTAAGTGATCCTTGAAATGTACAGTTTGCCTTTAAATAAGTTTTATAAAAATACTTTTATTTTTTAAGACTACTTCAAAAATGTTTTTTTTTATTTTCTTAAAATTGAACACAGTGTAAATTACATGTATAATTTTGTCATTAGTGAGTCCAGCAAGTATAGGTAGCATTTTGTCAGTGTGTGTAGTTTACGGAATGAATACTAGGGTACATATGTTTTAAGCAAATAAGTTAGTTCGCATTCTTTATTTAAGGATGTCCTTTGCTTAAACACATTGTCCAAAAAACCTTTAGGCACGGGGACCTCCGACTTTCTGACTAGTTGGTCATGCCCACCAGATTAACCGGAACTATTTTGAGGTCGATGGACCAAAAAATAAAAATAGTGTAGCAGTGAGATTAAAATCGGTTTCTAAACAATACCTTAAGAACGCTTAAACCAAGAGATCTCAAACTGTGTAGACTGGTTTGTCATGACCGGCAGACTGATGAACCTTACACATTTTGAGGTGTATCGGTCAAAGATCAAGGCCAGTGTGACTAAACTGTTTTCGATCAATAACTTAAGAATACTTGAGCCCAGGGAGGTCAGATTTATTGAATGATTGACCATAATAAGCTGATGAAACATTTCTATTTTGGGATCAATCGGTCAAAGGTCAAGGTCAGTGTGACATTGAGCTGAAAACGGTTGACGATCAATCACTTGAGAACGAAAGGCCAAGATACCTCAAACTTATTTGCTCGTTTGTCATGACCAGCAGATAAACTCTATTGATTAAGAGGTCAGTGGGCTAGAGGTCAGTGTGAATTTTAGCTGGAAAACTGTTTTCGATCAATAAATTGAGAACGCTTATACACATAGACCGCAAACTAGTGTAGGCTGGCTTGTCATGACCAGCAAATGAACCATATTGATTAAGAGGTCAGTGGGCTAGAGATCAAAATCACTGTGAGTTTGAGCTGAAAACCGGTTTCGATCAATACCTTGAGAACGTTTAGACAACGATCTCAATTTTAGTAGGCTTTTTAGTCATAAGCAGCAGATAGACCCCATTGAGTTATAGGTCGATAGTTCAAAGATCAGGGTCAGTGTGACTTTGAGTTGAGAAACTGTTTCAATCAATTACTTGAGAACACTTGAGCACCGGGATTCAAATTAATAGTCGATTTTGTCATTACCAGTAGGTGAACCCTATTGATTCAGAATTCACTGGTTCAACTGTCAAGGTCAGTGTGACTTTGAACTGAATATTGGTTTCAAATTAATAAGTTGAGAACGTCTGGGCCCAGGGACCTCACACTTCGAAGGCTAGGTTTTCATAACCAGCAGAAGAATCCTATTGATTTTGCAGTCAGTGTGTCAGAGGCAAAGGTCAGTGTGACACTGAGCTGATAAACACCGTTTACAATAAATAACTTGAGAATGCTTGGACCTTGTTAGGCTTCATGGTTATGGCCATTAAAATGAACCCTTTTGTTTTTGAAATCATTGGAAAAAAAGGTCAAGGTCGCGACGATATTTATATGAAAGCATTATATACTATTTCAATATGTCCAACGGGGCAAAAAGCGTTTTCTTGTTTAAGAATATTTTCGAATTAAGGAGTGAACATCCTGTAGGGCTTCAATTACATTGTCAAATAATGTTTACTAGAGTTGTATATTTTGTTGTCAACATACTGCAGGATTAACATATGGTAATGTATGTATATATGACTTTTGTGCCCCGACTTTTAAGGGTTAGCAAATCATATTGTTCAGTTTTAAGTTTATGTCATTCATTCAAAACAATCAATGATTATTAACCCTTTGAAAACGTCTTGCATTTTCCCAATATCAAATGTAGAGTGTGGTGCTAAAACATGATTTTGAGGAGTGAACATCCCGTAGGGCTTCAATTGCACTGTCAAATAATGTTTACTAGGTTTTAGTTCTTGTCAAAATACTGCAGGCTTAACATATGGGTACTGTATGTATCTACGTCTTTTGTGCGCATACTTTTAAAGGGCAGCAAATCATATAGTTCAGTTTTTGAGTTTTGTGTATTCTCTTTTTAACAGGCTGGTGGTGAAGCAAGTGATATGACTGATGCAAATATGACAGGTAACTCATTAATATGAGGGTGAAACTGAAGAAGAAAACACTGAGCGTACATCATTTTCTGTATTTAGAAGCTTTAGGCTGTTTCTATAGGAATATAGCCACTAAATACTTCTCGAATGCATTATTAACAAGTACAAACCTGTGTCACCAGTTTCAAAAACACCTGTAACCATGTTTTTGGCAATCTGTATCATGATGTGTTTTATTTCCAAACAGGGAACACCCAGGTCAAATAGCGGCTTTATGTGCTCTCTGATCAGGGTGTTCATTATTTGGATGCGTGAGTTGTACATAGTGTTTCTTCCTTACTTTCCATGCACAAGGACGAATATTTCTATACATCAGGCTCTGCACTGTTTGCAATCTTAGAGGACATCCAATTCTACCTTAAAATGAATACAAATGGTAAATCTCGTGACTAGATAATGGAAACGTAGCGCTGAAAAAGAGCTGAGTCAGCGCCTTTTTAAAATGTCCGAGTACCCCTTTTCCTGTGACGTCGGCTATTTGTTTGTTTGTTTGTGTTGTGCTTTACATCGCTTCGACAGTATTTTAGTCATTTCGCGACGCCAGGCTAATTACTAGTGGAGGAAGACCCCATTAACCAGTCCGAATCGCAAAGACGGACAACTGGGTAGAACCACTGACCTACCGCAAGCCAGCCAGAAGGCTTCCTCACATAAAGATTTTCACATCATTATAAACAAAACAAACGGGATAAAAAAAACATCGAATTGATAACATTGAAAAGTGAAAAACGGAACTTTGAAAGAAATCCGAAAGCGAATAACGATAAACAAGAGGAGATAATCATGATCAAGTTAATGATTTCCCGGCTATTAATCAAAATTCAGTGATTATGTCTTTCATTTACGTGAATTTTGTACAGCTCTAAGACAACTTCATCTCAAACTTATAGCACAAAAATAAAAAAAGTTTAAGTATAATGAAACAATATTACTCTTCTCGCTTAGTGGCAACCTCTACTGAAACGAAACTAGAGGACATCCGTACGTAGTACGATATATAGTATAACATTTAACAGACATGAACCGAAAATAATGGACCTTATAGGACGCTTGTTTATCTAATATAAATAAACCACCATATCATATAAAATGCATGAAATATATCGTATTTCGCAAATGATAAAAATATTGGTCGCAATTCCGGATGTTATTGCTATAGTTACATAAACTCAATATATTTTTTTATTAATTTTACATCTATTATAATGTTTCAGCAGCGTCCATAATATGTATACAACTGTATTTAGACTTTTTCTCAGTCTTCACCGATGGCTATATAAACTGACATAAACTGAAACGCTATTGTACTATTTGTAGCTTTGGATCTGAATTCGTAAAGGATGTAAAGACATTTATGCCAAAATCCATGTATATTGCATTCCAGAGATCACATCTCAAGTATCCATTATACATGTATATTGAAATACATGGAGCATATTGTATGAATGGTCGTTCAATATGGAATTTATTAAACAAGTTTTCTGATATTGATAAAAACAAGCCAGCCTTGGCAAGTTTTTATTAATATTAGTAAACGATTTTAATACTTTTTATATTGAATGGCCACGCATGTAACATTCTATTCATATTGTAAATTCCAATGCGATGATTAATATAGCCGAATACATATAACGTCGCTATATACTGTGGTTATTTAAACGCTATTCAGAACGACGTCATGTACATTGCTATTACGCTAGTTATATACCGAAAATTATATCACTCTGTTATATCACGCTGGCGACCTCATTTATGATATAAATAATATATAGCTGAGTTTTTGAATTGACATCCGCATTTGAGAATATAAACATTAATGTAATCATCCCAAATTAATTATTGCACATTGACATTCATCAAGAAAGCTTGGACTATGCTGCTCGAATAAGCACAATAGTGTTGGGAGATAATACCGCTTGGTAAACATTAGCGTTTATATATGTGTATCTTAACACATACGGGATACATGGCCTCATACGCACTTTTTGAATGTTTTATATATTCTACCACGTAAGCTTTGACGAGAAACTACCACTTTTTTAGAAAAGTGACAGCAACGTGAGTAATTCCATGCTTGCCAAATATTCTATAAATGTCGGGCATAACCCCGATTTGTTATGTCAGTGTTACATATGTGTTCCTACAGTTCACATCCATACAATACAGTTGGAATCACAGCTGTTGTATAAATTTAAAACCCTGCTAGTGAAGCCCACAGCTTGTGATACAAACAAAAGTACCACAACGTTTACCCGCCACATTACAAACGACAATGCTTTCATTAACCTTTTGTAATATATTGAACATCCAAGTGAACGTAATCATCTTCCTCTTAATCCGTATGTTCACCTAGACACCACTGATGCCTGATAACCTGTGACGGGGAATTGTTATTGTTAAAAAGCAATAACGTGAATTTAAAACAAATTTGCATCAATGTTTCCAGGACACCTTATCCAGGACAAGCTGACCAGAAACATGTCATCGGCAACTGTCAGGCTTGCGAAATGAATATTATACAAACATAAACCAAAACATGAGTCCTGCAATACTTTGATTAAGCTATCTATATACAATATATACAGTTTTGAACAGCATTTATCTCCTTGTTAAGTGACTCGCCGAACTAGTCAGACAATACCCGCGAAAGCGTACACGGCTTTTCATGTTTGTGTACAGGCTGATAAATAAAGTTTTATACACAGTGTTTGAAAACTGTTACAGATTGGTACAGTTAATACAACAGTTCATTCTGCCATACTCTGCATAAAGTTATACTCGCATCAAGAAAGGTTAATGAAACAGTTCATCATGCCATAGTCTGCCAAACACCCTTTTCGCACCTAGAAAGGAAACAAATAGTTTTGATTGGTATTCTCTTCACCGATCGATACTTTCTATCAGAACGAAAGATGCGGACAAACACCCGAAGCCTTTCTAAAATCCGCACTTCTATGAATTAAAACACAGTGTGTCTTTTTAATTTTAAGCAGCAACACATTTCAAAAATACGGACGAATAGTGATGGCAGTGTTATGACTCGGTATTTATTTGGATCGATTTGTACCTAATGTCAACCCTTAGGGTGATACTAAGACCTCTGTTTATGTCTTTTGGAACATATGACGTCTTGATTGTAAACAATGTACTAAGAAGTTGTCTAGTGATTTGACCAACAAACAAAACATGTTCATAAGATTTTCTATCGTCTTCGCAAGCCTTAACCCTCTTGCACTTTCTTAACACAAAATATATTAATCCATACACGATGTCATGTATTCATTGATTGGCTGCTTTATCACGACAAAGTCAGTTATGGAGAGCAGAAACTGGAGACATAATATGTTAATAGAACTCCTGGTCATATTTGTTTAAATGACCGATGTATACAAGCTCTTAAAATATTTTCCCAAAAAGCGCGTTATTTTTTCGGCTTCTCTTAGTCATATTCCATCAAGTTTAATTGATTTTCGAATGACGAACCCTTTATTCTAGCGTTAACCCTTATGCATAACAGTTTACTATCTCAACCGCGTAATAAATATGTGTATTCAAATTTACAATAAATTTCTACCAATGCTTAAAGCAAGGATCCCATTGTATAACTAAGGTTTAAAAGTTATTCCGTCCAATATGACTTAAGATGAGGCCTAAATCTAGCTTTCGGAATGCACTCATAAGACGCATTTACAAGGCGTTGTACTAGATGAACACATACAGTCGATTGAATATGGACTGCACAAGTCGATATCTACGAGGTCATTCTAACAGTTATTATTCTAAAAAACACTAGAATAATGATACAATGTATCACCCGACGATGTTTACCATTTCATTCAAGACTCACTGACTGCTAATATGTGAGTCCCTTTATAGAGGAAGATGCATCGAACGAAAATTGACGTATGAGTCGATACGTTAAGAGCTCCTCTGCAATTTCGCAAAAAGTTTCATTGTCGGCGAGGTAAGATGATATCAAATTATGATCAACTAGAGCTGCGTGCTGTCCATCATATGTGATAAAAGTCGATTGTTCCCCTTCAGAAGTACCCAGTGTATTGATATATATTGAACGATGTGTTTCCAAGAGTGTTCCAATGTACCTAGTTATACTCTAGGAGGGTTTTGAAATATTATATGACTTTGATATATGTGCATATATGTATATAAACTACGCCTATAAATCACTAAGTCGGTAAACAGAGCTTTCGCCGTAACCTCTGTACTTGACACGCCTAACACATGGTGTATCGCCATGACATTAAGAATTGTGTAATTTTGCGCGACTCGGAATAAAAGCTAAAATGAAACGTGTATTGCCAGAAATGAGATGATTTTTCATCCTAAACCCTTGTAAAATATGACAGATAATTGCTTCGTAAAAGAATTTTTGCCAGGTTTCGATATTATCTATTTGATTGCATAGTGTTTTGCTCACCTAGTAAACCTTTCGTTTGTATTCGTATATATTCGGTTCTTTTCCTCGCCAGTTACGAATACGTATCGTTTGCCGTCAACAAACATGCGCAATTAATGAACGTCGACAATCGATTATGGAATTTCACAATCGAATGTTGCAAATTATTGGTCATTCCGAGCAACTTTCGATATAGTCGATCAGCACAACACGATAATATTTATAACGATATAGGACCATCATGATACTAATGACCATGATGTTAATAGTAGCGAACGCGCAATTGTTTTATATATTCTTATCCGTATCTTACCGTTTCAGATGAAGTACAGTCTCAGGTACAACGGTACTGTTGTTTGTTGGAAATGCTGCTGAAGAGAGATGACGAAAAATACCCCGAACAAACTGTATCCACTTCAGAAACTGCCTGCACAAATATAATGCTTCCCCAGTGCCTCTCAAATTGCCAGTTTTGTCAAGTTCATCATCGTTTACTTATCAGTCTATGTAAAGTGGCATTTGAAACGTTGTTTGTTCAGAAAGAAGAGCATTCAATACTGTTTGAGAGCTCTCAGATAGAAACACTCGGTGTAAATCAAATAGACTTATGTCTTAAATCAGGTATTCTGTCTCTGAGCAAAGTGCTTGATAATAAATTGTCTAGTAGTGAGAAAAAAATGTCATTTCAACGAAAATACCTACAGGAATTTTTAGCAGCTGTTTTCATAACATATTGTGACAATGCAGAAATTGTAATATCACGTGCTAAACAAATATGTACTACAGTAGATCGCTGGTTAGAAATGTCCAAGGTGTGGATGTTTGTGTCTGGTATAAGACCTGATCTAGCAAAAACGTTGTTGACAAATTTGATGACTGATGTTAAGTTGGACGACACAGGCTTTCAGCAGTACAGACAAATCTTAACTGCATTTACCGACAATGCTATCGCCGAGTCCATACAGACATGTATAGTAGACTGTGTTGTAGAAGCTAGAAGAAACGGTCACCGTGACTTTTCCCTTCCTCTAGAGGACTTTGTCATAGACAGACATGTAATTTCTGTATGTTTAGAAAGCCTGTTGACATTCAACAAAGCAGATATAAAGTCTGTCCACATAGATACCGCTGGCATGACTGGAAGGACAGTAGAACGAATAATGTACAAGATACAAGACTCACCTTGTTTACAACAAATGTACCTAATTGACACCGACTCTGTTATCACTAACATAGAGCCTCTGTGTCAGACTTTATTAAACAATGAGAACACTCTTACATGCCTGCAGTTACAGGACATCTCACTGACTACAACGTCGCCTGCTTCAGTGTGGTATGGTACGCTTAATCATATTACGGCACTTGGCCTGTATGTCACACTGTCACACGAACAAAAAGAACATTTGCTATCATCTGTATCACAGGCATGCAACATAAGACAGTTAGAACTGGTTTTATACTGTACTGACGACCATGATAGACAGTGTAGACCTGTGATAGATTTGTCTGGACATAATCAATTATACACACTTGAACTGTTTCACATGTATGTAGAAAATCTTTCTGCGGTGACACACTGTGTGAAAAGTGTAATACTGTGGCATGTAACAATATCAGAGACACAGCTGCGAGAGTTTATACATGGGCTGTCATCTACCGCACACACGGTGTCGGTAGAGCTAGACCGTGTAACAGTTACAGGGGAAAGTGAAAACCCTGTAGATTTGTCTGACCTTAACGACAACCACACGTTGGTGGTTAAAAAGTGTCAGTATAATGACAGGGAAAATTCATGGAGTATAGACGTGCAAACACATCAGCAGCAGACAACCAATGACTTAGACGATCAGACACAATCGTTTTCACAGAGACATTGAATAAAAGTACAAAATCAAAACCCACAGGGCTTTATACAGAAGGTTTAATTTGTATTTCCCTTGCTTGTCAATGAAATAAATGAGAAAGGCATGTGTCAACCTTATCCTGTTTCAGAAATTGTCGTCTGTTGAAAAACGCTACTGCATATTTTTCATTTGGCAGTATTTCAATATGACACGCCAAATAAATTTGATGGCGGTAGAACATGGGTATATGTATGTACTGGAATAGTACTAATCATCTTGGCACGAGATCCAATGCCGATTTACTCGGCGTCTGATCCGGATTGCTGGAGATGTTTGATTTTTATTCAGCCCTTAACCCCAAAATATTTTAATGCTTTGCATTAGGCGACAATAAAAAAACATTGCTTGCAAATGGAGCATTAACTTATGACCGTACGACATATTGGTGCTGGACTAGACCTTTGCAAATTGGATTCAGATCAGACAGGATCTACTCAACATGTTATTCGGATCCAATATATAAATAATTTTATATCGCTGTAGACGTATCTACTTTTAATATGTTCTAATTCGCTTAAATACTGATTGAACTACATGTATAAGCCGAGTGTCAGTAAATTAAACGTTGAAACTTCTCGATGTCTGATCGAGTTTTAAAGCACTGGCAACTGTTAATCTCATCACGCTTAGTTCTATTCTACATGTTAAAACCGATTGAATTGGAATAAGAATGAAATCTGTATATCGATTATCGTAGGAACATGGCGTAGAATCGGTTCAAAACTCATCAAAACCGCATGATGAGATAAAGCTCATCGTGCAATTGACCGATCGCTGAAGCGCCCGAAGCCGCGCCCACTTAAATCAAGGGAGGTTACTCTTATCATCTCCGACAA
>JAULCE010106763.1:0-12497 GCA_032359355.1 Macoma nasuta | reverse complement strand
ACTTTTAACCTTAACTTATATCAAATAAAATTTTGGAATTCATACCGTGTGGGTCTAAAGTTTTCAATTTATGAATCAATACAGTTTCTTTACAAAGACGATTAATGTCATTCTGTACAACGTCAATTGGCATAAATGAAAAATACTGCAAAGAATGTTTTCTAAGTTAAAATGAGATGCAACAAATGATAAAAAGGCAAGGTGTGTAAAATTATTGATATCAAACCTATGACTGCTCATGCGCATTGATGCAGGTTGTTTGGTTTGACCAACGTATTGCTTATTGCACATTTTAAAGGATATTGAAAATCAGCTTGTACCCAATACGTGTCAACGTCATGGTTGAAAGCTTTTAAGTGTGAAAAATACGGGTGGGAAACAACTTTCAATTTCGCACAAAGTCATGCATGTTTTATCACCTACAATCTGAATGTGATTCAGGTCATTTAACGTGTATACTCTATAAAAACCGTTTCGCGACAATAGCTACCAGAGGTGTGTTCACGTGTAAGACACATGGACAGTAGTTGTATACGAATGAAATGATTTACAGTCCAACTTGATACTTCGAAATCGGTTAAGTCGTGCTTTAATCGAATCTACAGTCTGAGTCTTTGTCGAGATTTTCCGAAAATTTGAGACTGTTCATATTAGTTTGAATTTGAGATCATGAAGTTGGTCCCACCAAGGACAATAAAACGAGGTTTGGCTGTATGCATAACTTATAATCACAAATGTTAATGCCACTCACATTTCATTTTTGATTATTAAAACCTATATATACCCTCGTACATGTGTATCCGTTTATTGACTTAGTTGTGTTACTACACATTATATTCTTTTTGAGAACCTTTTCGACCTTTGAAGAAAATATTTAGGGATTTGTTTTCCTAAAATATGCTTAAATCATACAATTATTGCATTGTTTCTTGCCTAGAAACGTATCCTTTTTCAGACATTTATGATATCTGAATATATGTTGCTAGGTTTGAAATAGCATACGAGGTAATGGGTACATCTCAAAACTTGCTACATGAACAGGGAAGGCTCTTCACACACTGGCTGACTGACCAAAAATGGTGGGCAGTGTATTAAAAACAACATATCAAGGGGCTTCAAGCAGAAGGCAGTATGTGGTTTGCTAATATTTGACTTTGTTACCCCCTTATAGTTTAACAGTTAGGTCGCTGAAAAAAGGAGCAACTCGGAATAAACAAAAACCTACAACTTTCTTCATAAAGTCTTCCAAATGGAAGTTTGTATATAAACAACAATAATCTCCTGTAACTCATATCACGAATTTTCGGCCTTCATGCCTTTTTAAGATATTATGTACAATTGTAATGAATCTATGTAATGATTCCATCTTTCTTTTCAAGATCATCTGACACCAAATGTTACTAATGTTGATCTTGAAAAGAGAGCTGAATATTGATTCTCGATATTGTATAAAGAATAAGGTCAGGAGGCCGATAATTGGTGATATGAGTTACACAAGGGATGTTGTCCAAAGATTTATACCAGGTATTAATAAAGGTTTGGTTAAAACTGTTAACCATTTCTTCCAAAAGCTATGTTTAGATTAATCAACAAGTCTCCGGATTATAATCAATTACAAGTATTGTGAAACTCACTACCAAAGTAGTGTTGGATAAGCGGCTAGATTGTTAGCATCGGATAATTTAACACCCTTGACCGATCGATTATTCGATGAATCGGTTTTAAACAACTCTTTTTCAAATTGAAAATACTGTTAACAATAGTAATTAATTTGATAGGATTTGGCTTTATCATTTCATTTTGTTTTAATATATGAATAGAACACAAAATTGGACTATAAATGCATATCAAAAACAATATCATACGTCAAAACCACTTTACTTGTCAGTGTTGAACCGTTTTATCCATTTTAGACAGTGAAAAACACATTTCCTTAATAACAGTGCAGACCTGGATACTATGTGGGTATTTTAAAAATTGATTTGAGCTTTTAACCTGGCGTCACCCCATGGATTCAAAGTGAGTTGGGTATCAAGAGTATGCATACTTTAATATGTGTTTTAATAACTCTTTCAACTTCTTATCATATATACAGTTTAAACTAAATAACAGAACATATGCAAGATCCCTCTCGCACTATAAATGCATTTTAAAATTAAAATGCAGTACCTTTCGATTCAGATCAGAGAGTTACACTAAATTAAATAATTTGAATGTCATTAATAAAACTTGTTTGAAGTCATGCACGGATCAAGCCATTTTTTCTCAGCGAGTTCATTCTCAGGACGGACCAAATTTAGGATTTTCCCCGGATATCCGACCATTTTCTCAGGAGGTCCTTCTTAGGGAGGTTTTTTTTCTTTAGGATATTACTGGTGGGTTCGATTCGGTATGGATCCGCGCATGAAAGTGATCTGTTCTTAAACCCTTTTTTGAACATTCGTTTAAGACTCATTTGTAATGAAAGCCATTCAAAATTGGTGTGTTCCATTCTGATAAATAATCTCCATATGTATCATAAAACAAATATGAAATAAAGAGTTAATTGAATAGATATATGCGAATTACCTATAGTCAATTTCATGTAATGTGAGTTCATATACTTGCACCAAATTTTCAATATAGATCTTTCTACTATTTCACGGTTTTATTACTTTAAACACACATAGTGTTGTATGCAAATTTTGTTGCTTACATCAATTTTTAATATGAATGGAATATTCATATACCTGGAGAGTTTGTATGCCAGTGACACTTCAAAAGTTATAGCATCTTCTTACATGATGCAAAACGAAGAAAATTAAAACTCTACTCAGGAAAAATAGTCCGAGATTTATAGGAAGTGCATTTCTCCTGTATGACTAATAAAATAATCAGCTCACGATGGATTTATTTTGTGAGTGACATCGCTTTGCACTAGGTTTGTGTTAAAAGTTCCGTCCAAAACATAGAATGATCGGTACAACATCCAGCAAGGCTAGAGTGTATTGTGTAGGCACTCTATTATATGCAAAGGCTGTGATTACACCAGGCAATTTCACATATCACTTATTAATGAACAACAACTGAGCGGTGTTATATCTATACTTATCTGCCTGTATGTCGCTTTTTCGGCGGATCTAAAAGTTTCTCGCCATATGCCTTTATTGATAGAATCTACTGTGACGGTTTCTGGGTTGCACTGTTTATATAGTTTGATATTAGATCGTCAATTATCGAGAGGACAATGTTCTCATGGTGTGTCTTTTAACTCTTACACAACTTGAAAGTAACGAGTAAAACAAAATTATTCTTACCTTTTTGTTTGAAGTGTCGCGGGCACGTAAAGTGCTTGTGGTGAGATTCCATATGGTTCCAATCGTACCGACTCGACAATCTCCGACTGGCTTAAGAAATAAACGATTTGCTATTGACGGGAACCAAACGAGTAACGTTCTATTGTTAGCATACGCTACGAGTTCGGAAATGATTGCGTTTTCAAAGTTCTGTTGAATTTTGTTTAGCATCATTTTCAAATTATTACGTATGCTACTGTTTTCATAGAGTTTTGGTTCACGTCAGTTCTGAATTATTGCGCACTTTGGTCAATATGCAAAAGGTGATCACCCGGTCTTATTTAGATCATTTAGGTATATGCATGATAATTTCGATCTCCTCAGCTTCTCTGTCTCATTTATACAACATTTGAAAATGTGTACAATATACGCTTTGACACTAATATCTGCACTTGAGTGTCCTTGCACTGTGCACTGGTCACAGATACATCCAGCTTGACGTTGCTATCTGCTTTGGCTTTCAAAAATTATGTTTAAAAATCATGCAAAGAACGGGCTTATTGTAATATTTGGCGTCTCGTGGGGTTTCAAATAGTAGGACACAGACAGGGATAGAATCTTCAAAATGGCCAGACGTTTTGAAATACCTTCTTAAAATTTGGTTTACCTTTCGTTTCATTGGCATTGAAATGGTAAAGAATAACGCTCCTCCAGCTGATGCAGATTTCAAAATAACCAGAAAGATATAACTATAGTTTATAGAAAAACATCAATAATATATATATATATATATATAACTGGCTCAATTTTCAAAAGTGTAGCAGTCTATTTGGAAATTTAGCATAGGAAAGCTTAAAGCATTTTACAAGGCTGAATACCTTTGTCATTTATAAATGTTAATACCTGATTACTCTTTAAATATGTCAAGAAACTGGATATTTAAGAAGCAATCACAATGCTGGATTCACGTTAATTATAACAACCCAAAGCTCAATATCGTTTTGATTCAGTTAATTTACCCTTTACGTTTTAGACGCGTGTCTCTATTGACAAGCTGTGCATAATTTTATCCGTTTCTTTCCTTGTGGACGAGTCTTAAAATAGCATAAGGAGTAAGTAAAACATTACATTAATAAAAAATATTCTGTAAGAGGAGTATTTGGAATGATCGGGTTGTATTGTATTTGATATTCAAACATATAAAGGGGTTGTGTTTCAATGATGATGATATTTGCCTATGACGCTGAAACGATGTTTATACATGATGTCTAAATTGGGGGTTAAATAATTCATGTACAATTTAAAGTTTGAATCCACACATCACATCTGTTCGACATGTTAGAAACACTGTCAATATCTGAAAGACAAAACTGCTGTTTTATGTAATATTCTTTGACATATAGTCAGCCGCTCTTTGATTAATTGTCCTGTTGTGATTACATGGATTCAACTTTTAATTATTTACCTACATAATAATTCTATGATATTGAATGGTAAAAGGATAAGGGACAAGCATCATTCCTAGGCTCGGGTCAATGGCAATACCTATATTTTTAGTAGAGATGATTTATTTATGAGAAACTTGGCTTATGATTCAGATCAATTCAGTTTAACACCCAGAAAATAGTTTCAGCAATAGTTGACTAATTTGTTTTCGTCTTAATGTCCGTTTTGAAGCCACATCGCGTATGACAAACCTCATACATTGGCGTTTGTCTACCTAACCCTAAATGTATATCGTTATATTTTAAACAGCTTGGATCCGGTTAAAATGTATAGTATGTCAGTATATGAACTTGGTAAAGGATGTTTGACACCCTGACACTAGTTTTACTTTTATTGAAGCGAACCAGGATCAAACATCATTCAGCCGACAATTTTTGCAGCCGACAATTATTGCACTATCATTATGGTATTTTTTTTCAGTGAGGAGCATACATGACGGTTCATTGCAAACACAGTAGATCGTGATCAGAGTAATCTTGAAGGTCACCTTTCATCAGAGTATTTGAATGTTTACAATATATAACAAATGCAATTGTGTGGTATGTTGTTGAGCTGAGTTCAGGTGTACATTAGGATCATACACATGGTTGAAATTAAGACATTTCATTAGAATCTACTATTTTTTGCAGAAGTAAAACTAGAGTCAACTCTGAATAACAATACTCTTTCATTTCGCCCTAAAAATAATTATGTAATATTTACAAAAATACCGGTATATGATGAGTGCTGTGGCAAAAACAAACCCACGTACAGCAAAAGCAGACGCCCCAAACCAGCCTTTGCATGTCCTGTAATGCAAGAGTTTTTAATCAATGTGCGTGCAACGAATAACTCCAACACTCTAAAATGACATTGTCATTACTAAGCTTGGGTTCGCCAGTTTTGAAAATTCAGTCAAAATGATGTAGAAGAGAGTCAAGAAAGATTAAGTAAATGATAGTCATCAATAAATTGTAGCGTCTGACTAGACATTTGGACTTGAGAATAACCAAACTGGAGAGTAAACTGGAAAACTTTAAAACCCTCAGAAGACGAACGTTTCACCAGACGACAAATAAAATATTACCCGATAAGGGTTAATAAATCTAAAAATATGCAAATTATATACAGGAAACTAGTGCTTGATTAAGCTTTGTGACATGTTGTGAAGTCCCTGAACATGAGCAGATTTGAACAGGATGCCCGACTTGCAGTGTCGGTGAGAAAATAAGATTTAGGTGGAACATTCCTGACAGATCCGATCATTTTGAGAAAGAGATCGGCAACTTCCGTCCGATGTCGTGTGAGGTCGGTATTGACCAAGGATATGTCGGACATTTCTTGATCTCTAGTTGCCTACGAGATCATATACAGATCGTATCACCAATCCAACCATTTACCCTTACCTCATTGCGAAAAATTTCCGACTATATAGGGCATGTGATAATCAATATTCTTTACCATTAAAGACATTTAAAACTGATAGCCAGTTCAAACAGTTTGACTTATACCAGACTCTGAGTCACTCGGCGTCTGATCTAGCTCAAAATTGTTTGGTTTGACACTAGAAGTAATTAAATATTCGAAAATGGCAAGAAAGGTGTAATAACTATCAATATAATCTGCTTTTCGTTTGCGTTGCGTTATCGTTGATACGGTAAAGAAAAGCGTGTGTCCAACAGTGTCATGTTCAAAGTTTGATATATTTTATCACTTTGTTATCGTATAACACTTACCGCGTCATCTGCTTAAACTTTCATCTGCTTGACATATAAACCGCGTCCCATTTTCTTCAAGTGTGTTGAAAAAAAATGCCTGGTTGGCAATTCCGATTATACGCCATTTAACTCGGCGCCTGATCTTAATCTACGCTGTTTGCAAAACTAGCCATCGCAATTAAAGTCGACATAGCGGACTAAGGGATAAACGTCATTGACAAATACTACATGCATGTCACGAGACCTTACAAGTCATTTTTAAGTACAACGGGTAATTTGTAAAGGCTATTAAGGAGGCAATTTGTATGGCAACCAAAGAAAACGACAGAGATAAATAACAGACAGAAGACACCTCGTTTCTTACAGAAATTAAAAAGTGAGTATAGAATAGCGTTATGCACTTTTATGTGATTTTGTAGCTGATACAGTACCTATATTAAACTACGCGATAAGTAAATACGATTGATCGCGTTTGTGCTCCGGTGTACACACAACCGGATCTGCTGACATTACAAACAAGCACATAATCAGATAACTCAGTCTAATCAAATCTGATCAGATTTAAATCGTTTATCATTCATTACATTATAATATTATTCTTTTCTTATTCCAAACAATGTATTTTTTATCAGATCATATACTGAATTTAATACACAGTTCTCGGTCTGTACTGTTCGAATTTTTACTATTTGTGTTTAAGATTTTCGTTTTAACATGTACATTGTAGAAACACCACTACTTATGAACAATGGCAGAGTCTAGTCCATCACAAAACGGTTCCCTGTACGCGGGGTCAGATGTCACATTTGATATTGTTTGCTTTGCTTGTAACAGTGACGGACATTTTCAAGAGGCTGAAAGTTACTGCTTGGATTGCGGTGAACATTTATGCACATCCTGTTTGCAATATCACAGAAGATTTTCGGCCACAAAACACCACAAGATTGTCGAGAAAGAAAACATGCCAGCGAAGCAGCGTGTTTCATCCGTTTGTGACATATGTACAGAGCGTTGTCAGGCTCACAAGGATGATATAATAAAATACTTTTGCCCCGCCCACAAAGTCCTTGGTTGCAGTGTTTGCGTTACCTTAAAACACAAACTGTGCGATGACGTAGCCTTTATTCCTGACGCAGCAGCAGATCTTAGTGGCAGCCAAGAGTTCAAGGACTTTCAAAACAAACTGGAGAACCTGATCAAGAAATCAGAATACATTACAAAGACTGCACAGAGCAATATTATGTTATCTGCTGACTACCGAGCAAAGGCCGTGCAAGAAATAGAAACATATAGACAGGAGCTAAATGTCACATTAGACAAACTTAAAGAAGACATTGAGCACCAGACAGATGAGATGCAGGTTAAAGATACCGAAAAGATGGACATGATGACAAATATAAGCAACCAAGTTCTAGCTGAACTACAGCGCATGTCGTCAGATATCAAATTATTACTTGATAAGAAGCAGCACTGTAAGTTGTTCATTGAAATGAAACGCACAAAAGATAAACTATCAGTTATCAAGGACCGACTCCCAAACGAAGAGGATCTCCTTGTTACGGCGGTCAGGTTCCAGCCTAACTTAGAACTACAGAAGGTAATATCAAGAAAAGATGCCTTTGGAAAACTTCTCGTTAAAAATCCCTCTGAGATAAATGCAACCTTCTTGACAGATATCAACGTGAAGACTTTGAGAAATACTGCAATAACATGCAACGTCACGTCAGCAGTTCTACTGTCTGAGAACAAGCTTGTGATAACTGACTGGGATAACAAGTCGGTAAAAGTGATTGACACAGCGCACACACAAGTAATTTCCGAATATAAGACTTGGACAGGACCATGTGATGTCATTGCTGTGGACAAAACTCAAGTCGCCGTAACTCTACCAGACGTAAAGACAATTCAGTTTCTCGAATCGGAAGATGAGTTGCGTCTGGGCGAGTTAATAACATTTGATAACCAATGCTGTTACGTTGCATGTGTCGACGACAAGCTCATTGTTTCCTTCAGTGAGCCCTGTGAAGTAAGAATACTAAACATGGCTGGGGAGGTGCTACAGACATATGCTACTTCCAGTAAGGGAGACAGACTATTCAGCAGAGCACCGCGTTTATCTGTAAGCTCCTTCAACCAGGCTATATACGCATCAGACGATGAAAGGAATCGTGTTACCATGCTTGACATGGATGGAGACGTTAGGGCTGTGTATGAAGATGCTGATCTGAAGTTAGCGGATCACATGACAGTGGATGATAAAGGCATGGTATATCTTTCTGACTACTCCTCTCACAGTATCCACCTACTAACCCCAGACTGCAGGAAGGTTAAGATCTTACTGTCGGAGTGTGATGGGATATGGCGGCCACGTGGTATCTGTTACTGTAAGGTAACAAGGAGACTTTACGTTACAATGGTACTCGATGACGAAATCAAGGTCTTTCAGCTGTCATAGATTACAGTTGGCAAGAAAGTATTTCCTTTTCAACGAAGTCGTTAGTACAGATCACTGATACAGTGGGAGCAATGCTGTTCTTTACCGTTTCATCGATAACGTTATGCAAATGAAATGCAAATAGTATAGATTAACGAAAACTTTCCGTCCATGTTTTAAATTTTTATTTTTATAAGTGTCAAACAGGGTGACGCCAGATCAGACGCCGAGTTACTCGGCGTCTGACCCGGCTTCAAACTGTTTGACACCCACATGCTTTTTTTTTTAAAAAAAAGTTCATATTCGTGTCAGTTTTTCATAATATTCGGATGTTTGCTTGCGTTGCGTTCGTGTTTTAACGGTAAAGAATATTCTTTCTGTCACTGTAGATACATTGAGAGAGTGTTTCATATTCTTTATCACTTACAAATTTAGATTTTTATACGTATGGATTGCGGATACAGTGGTTGACATCAGACTATTCCTGAATGTGGTCGCAGCAAGCCTACAATAATCTACACTGATGATATCAATGATTCGCCAACGCCTGTTTCATATAGACTGTTTAACCCTTTCAACGTCATAGGCGACACAAGTCGACATTGGAAAAGGTGAAGTCCCGAATCAGACGCCGCCTAAGGAAGCGGAATTTTATCAGGGACTTCATATTTTGCAACAGTATTCATTCCATATCGTAAACGTTAGAATTTTGCAACAGCATTCATTCCGTATATAATGGTCTTAGAAAAGCTAAAGTTTATTTAATGATATCTTCTTTTATCGTTGAAATATTTTATTAAAACCAGTTTAAACCAGCAGTTTTGAATTTATCTGCGAAAGAATTAAAATGATTAAAGATTAGAACTCTACCTTTATTGTAACCATATGCAAAAGATATTAAAGACAGCGCTGTAAATGGTTCATAGCTCAAGTGATGATCAAATGGCCGACGTCACAGGAAAAGGGGCACTTGGACATATAAAAAAGGGCTGACTCAGCTCTTTTTCAGCGCTATTATTCAAACATCTAGTCGCGACATTTACCATTTGTATTCATTTAAAGGTAGATCTGGATGTCCTCTAAGGTTGCAAACAGTGACGTGGCGGCTGGTCTGGGGCTACACTGTTTGCTATGCCCGAGTGCCCGTTTTTGCGTGACGTGGTACATTTTGATGAGACACTGAGAAAGGTAGGCACAGGAATGAGAAGGAAACCAGATTTTGTAATTACTGTGGAGAGAGAAGCATTTTTGTATTTAACATTTTCTACATTTCGTGTTGTTTTGTCATCTGTATATAGAACTAAAACTACAGAGGTTTGGCCCCCGTGAAAAGAATGACTAGACGCAGCGGCAACCGAACAAGTGTTTATAAATTGTATGACCAATGAGAAACACACTACTGAAGTGAGTGACATTTTTTGTATCGAAAATAAGCTACATATTGTGATGTTCTGTCCTCTGTATAAAGAACTAAGACTACAGTGGTTTCGGAAATAATTGTTAGACATAGCAGCAAATGTTTATTGAACATGAGCTACAGAATGTGCTGTGTTGTCCTCTGTATATAAAACTAAGGCTACAGAGGTTTCGGAAAGAAGGGCTAGACACAGCGGCAACCGAACAAGTGTTTATGGATATAATGGCTGATGAGAAACACGCTACTGAAATGAGAAACAGTTTTTGTATCGAAAATAGGATACATTTTCTGCTGCTCTGTCCTTCGTATAAAGAACTAAGACTACAGTGGTTTCGGAAAGAACTACTAGAAACAACAGCAAGACTAGTTTTAATTGAACATGAGCTACATAATGTGTTGTGTTGTCCTCTGTACTGAGAACTAAGGCTATATAGTTTTCATAAAGAATGGCTAGACACAGTGGCAACTGAAGTGTTTATAGCTATCATGATAGATGAGAAACACACCATTGACAGCATATTTGCAGCTGCAAGATACTTGAGCGCCTCTTTTGCTACTTTTGCCAAGAGAGCGTCACAGTGCTGAACCAATTCCTTCGCATATTGTTTTACTTATCCTCAATGTATGAATCTGATGAATCTGATGAATATATAGACAAACTGAGAAAAATACTTTTTTGAGCATTAAAAGTAACGGAAAGTGTTAATTTAATCCTATACTGTGTTTTCTTTTTGTAAAATTACTTGATCTAAATTTTGCAACATATTTAGATTGGTAGCCAAAAAGTTTGTTAATGTATTGTGATCATTCGGCGTTCATGCTTCTAAAGCTATTTATGTTGTAACGCACTTGCCTTGAATGAGAATTCTCTCCATACATCGTTTCAATATGTCAAAAACATGCAAAGCCCCATACCAGAGCCTAACTGAAAACTGAGGGGTCGGATATATGAGCCTGTACAATTGTGACTGGTGATATAGTCACCTATAGCATTCATGCGCCAGACAAGTCAGATTTCGATGTCAATATCGTGTTTGCTTGGATATGTTGCAAGATATGTTCTTCTTTTATTTGAGCCTCTTCGGGACCAAATTGTACATGTAATCACCCGTGTCACTATCATGATTGCTTGGACATGTTGCACTATACATTCTTTTTTCATTTGAGCCCTTTCGGGGCCGAATTGTACATGTAAGCACTCGTTTAAAAACTGAATCATACTATAAAATGACGAGTATAGTAAGTCCGTAAGCTGAGAAGAATGGCACCAGTTCTAGGACAGCATTGTTTGTAATACGATGCTGAAAGCGATCAACATACGTTCCCAAGGTTACAAACATAGTCAAATTAGTATGCATGCATTTATCAAAATGTAAATACTATATAATAGAATGTAAATATTGCTATACTTCATGTGTATATTACATTGCTATATTTGATGAAATGATCGAATGTATACTGGGCATGTGGCCTCATCTTACAAATAAACAGTAAAGCAAAGTATTGCAACTTTTAAATGTGTCTATACCGTCACCCCGCATGCCATTTTTAGACTTATCTACAAACAAATATTCTGATAAAAAAAGTATGAATATCTAAGCTAAAGGAAGGTGTCATGTTCGAACTGTGTTGGAAAATTTGTAGGAAATAGAGCATTTGTTCGTTACGAGCAAATACTACATTTCCCACAAAAAAGTTGCAATACTCGTCTATAATAGAGGCGTCATAAAGCGCTTCTACGGAGCAAATAGAGGATGTTATTTACATGAGTGCGCATGGAATCATGACTGAAAAGTCCCAAACGAAATATTTGAAACTATACGGAACGAGGATTGGCCGAGTTTTGCATCATTGAAAATAAAGATTATAGTACTAAGTTATATTCTATAAACTTGAATGTTATATTCTATTTGTCACATAATCCACTTAATCATCTGCTTCTATAAAAAAATCTGAAATGAATAACAATTTCAAAAGTGCGCAAAACAGTCAAATCAGTAATAAGCGATTACTAAATAAAATGGCATAGGTGGTCTTTAAACATGTTAATGCTTAATACAGAACTATTCGCCTGCTACGAAAATGTCGTCTGCTCAAATTATCGTCTGCTTCAATTTTAAACAGCGTCCGATTGTTTACAAATTTACTGAACTTTTTGTCTGATTGAC
>JAULCE010106652.1:0-12499 GCA_032359355.1 Macoma nasuta | reverse complement strand
TTGTCTTGATGCCCGCAAAGTTTTTACTTTTTAAAGAAACTCATTCTACTCATAGGAGCGAACAAGAGTGGGAAACGGAATTTTGAAACGCCAAAATCTTGCTCTTTTAGTAAATTTAAGTATTTCGGAAGACAATATCGTAGGCCACAAAGAAATATTACCAGGAAGAATTTAAGCCTTAGCAATGAAAATAGAAAACAAGCACACATATTCTTCTTAATTTAAACGCACCGAATAATGATGTTATCTTCATATTTGAAAAGTAAAAGAAAAATTGACAACACTGACAAGTATTTGAAAATAACAGGACACTTTAATCCTGTATTAGAAACTGAACTGAACAATTTTGGAGGAATAAAAAACACACACCAAAATGTAGAAATTGTATTCTTGACATTATCATTGCGTATGATTTATTGGACATCTGGCGGTTACAATATCCAAATACAGAAAAATATACCTGATATTCAAGTAATAAAACACTCATTTCTTCAAGATTTGACTATTATTTTAATGACGTCGAGCCATGCAAACAATACAAATAAAAGTCAATCACTCCACTATCGTATTGTCAATGGACTTAGTAAACAGAGTAAAATGTCTTGGAGCATTTAAACTAAATAATAGTCTTATTTTAGATGAAGAATATCAACAAACTAATACATCAAATATAAATCAAATATCAAATTTTAACAGAAATGCAAATCCAAAAGCGTTATGGGAAACTATAAAAGGATCAATAAGAAATGAAACAATTAAATATGTTTCATCAAAGAAACAACATGTAAAAATAAATAAAAGACTCTTTAAGCGGAAATAAAAAACGTTGAAAAACGTGACAACCAACCATATAAACCATGAAATACAAATCCAAACTTCAAAAAAGAAAAAGCAAGAACTCAATAAGTTGTTAGATAAAAAAAACTTGAGGGCATTATTTTAATAGCAATAACTGACTAAATAGAATATCATGAACAAAAAAACAATTATATCAAATAAAAAAATAATGAAAATAACAATATACGTACAAATAAAATTGATAAATAAAGAGCTTCGAAAACCTTCAACAGTAAATTATACAGCAAAAGACAATGTGGCACATCTCAATGCAACTTCTTTGATGATAGTATGGACACATTAAATGAGGCAGATAAAAACAACTTGTGAAGGAACTCTGACAGAATATGAATGCGCAAATACATTAAAAGAAACAAAAAATAACAACAGTCCAGGATCGACGGCATTACAACTGAATTTTATAAAAAGTTTTGGAACGATATAAAACATTTTTAAATTGACTCTTTAAAATGTTCTTATGGAACTAGATCCTTGAATGAGATACAAAGTCAAAGCTAAAATACTCTTCTACCCAAAGCTGACAAAGATACGATATATCTTAAAAATTGAAGACCAATAAGTCTTCTAAAAACGGACTAAAAAATAGTCGCAAAGACAATCGCATATAGAATTAAATATGTACTTCCGAAATAATATTAACGATTATCAAACTGGTTTTACTAAAGGCAGATATATGGGGAAAAGAATTTTAGAAGAAATATTAGAGTACGTAGTAAATAGAAATAACCTGTCTTCTTTTCTTCTCCTACTTTGAAAAAGCTTTTGAAAGCGTCGACCATAACTACATGTTTGATACATAATGACATTTCCCTTATACAATGGGTGGAAACTTTTAACAATGGAGCAAAAGTTGCGTTTTAAACAATGTTTTATGACAGATATTTTTGACATAGAACATGGCGCTAGGCAAGGGTGTCCACTACCACCATATTTGTTCATAATTGATAATATCCCAAATTATATCAAGAAACAAAAATATAAAAGGTATTAAAATAGAAAATGTTGTGATGAAGAAGTACATCATTTGCTGACGACGCTACTTTTTAAGTAGTAAAAATGTGGACAAAATTTGAAAATTTATCTGGCCTTAATCCAAATGCTTCAAAATGTAACGTTTTAAGGGCCGGTGCACTAAATTCAAAATTAGGAACTTTTCTCGAACACATAGAATTTCAGTGATCCACTTACAATGTTAAAGCACTTGGCATTATATTCACTAAAATGGACAATGCCACTAAAGCTAAACCTAGACCCAACACTCGAAGATTTTAAAACTTGTCTGAAACGGTGGCCACATCGAAAGCTCACATTACTTGGAAAAGTTACGGTAATACAGATCTAATGCACTTCCAAAACGTTTAAACCCACTTACAAACACACCTCCAGCTAATAAAATCAAACAAATTGGCGACATTATGCTTGATTTCTTATCAGATACAAAAAGTACAAACTAATAAAAATATCTAATAACGAAACACCATGAAGATGGCGGAATAAAAATAATAGGTATATACAATTTTATTAATGTCTTAAAAGGCAGCTGGAATAAAAGAATAATAGAATTCGAAAACATCCCCCCTTAAATTAATTTACTATAACATACTGAACACGCATGGAGGAAATTTGATAATTTAATACGACCTAAGAGAGAATGACATGAATATTGTGTCCAATAAATCCATGTACTTAAAAACATTTTGATTTCTTGGAGAAATATTAAATGCGAGGATTCCGAAAAAACAACCCTTATAACAATAATATGGAATTATTCAAATATACGGTCAGGAGATAATCTATTGTTTACAGAAATTAGCTGAATGTGCGGATAAAATATTTTAAAGACATTTTTGATACTCGCACAATGATGAAATCGCAAACAAAATATTTTGAATCGATACTGATGCAATGATTCAGATCAAGATTAGACGCCGCACTGAGGTTTTTACTTTGAGTCATATATTTCATAAAGCCACAATGATGGTAGTTCTTAAGAGAAAATTTTTTATATTTTTAAGATCAATACTGACAACATAATTAATCAAAGAGCATTTGGATTACTTTTCCAAGCGAAGGCAATTGAAACAGAAAAGTTTTAATAAGTTGATGGCTTTAAATAGAGTAAATTGGCAAACTGAAACTTAAAATATCTATGCTTGAAATACTCAAATGACGAGATGAAATGTTTTACCTCTGTTTTATTCCAGTCTTTTGTACCGGACATACGTTTTTGAACCAGGAGACGCAAGTTCAATATTACACCATTTCATACACAAGCTATTTTAGACCAGATTTGTTCACAAAGAACAAATCAGTCGAAAACAATAAGAATCTAGGCCAAAAAAAACGTATTTCCTTAATTATTTTGAATCATTGTACACAATACAGCGTTTGCTCGTTACGAGTAACTGTTCGCTTCCCAAAAATGTGTTCAATAGCTATCAGTTACAGAGGCTATATAAGGCGCTTCTATGAAGGAAAGAGTTAACATATATTTTTAGTTCAGACAACAAATAAACGGCCATAACTCGCCACAGACGGTTCTTCGACATAACTAAATTTAAGCTTAATAACGCATTCAGCATGGAGCACACATTTACTCTTTTTTTATTTTGATTCAGTTCCATTTAATGATTTCTAAACGCATGTCTGGCTCTGGATTCAGAAAGTATCATTTTATGTCAACCCTCGTCATGTCGAAGCCGTGGGGACTACTGTTATTTGTTCGCACCAGCTTCGACACTAATCCGAGCCTTCTCTGTCCCTAAACCAGCGACACTAATCCGAGCCTTCTCTGTCCCTAAACCAGCCCTTTTTACGATTTTTGATATTTCATGTTGCTGGCCTTACCAGAAACATGAAATATCAAAAATCGTAAAAAGGGATGGTTTAGGGTCAGAGAGGGCTCGGATTACTTCGACACATATTCACAAATCAGGATCCTATGGTTTGGGGGTAGGTTTGAGTTTCGATCGAGTTCGAGATACCAAGGTTCGTTTGTACTCTATTCTTCATTATACACGTTTATTACGGCAAGCAGTGGTACCATCGAAATAACGAGATGATGATATGTTGACTTTCAACTATCAACCCTTCCTTATGATCACGATAAGTACAATTGTCGTCTACACAAACTCTCGTCCAATTTGCTTCAAATGTCTGGATGTCTAACAGCTTTGATCCGGATCAGACTCCGAGGAACTCGGCGTTTGATCCGGATCCAAACTGTTTTTTAAAAAGTAACCAGCACGACCTATAGTCGCGACAAGCGTGATAAGGGTTAAAGAGCAACTTGGTCGTAGGTAGGCACTTGCGTCTTTTGCGTATAAATCTGTCGATTACTTATAGCTATCTACATTGTTAAATACTATCAAGACAATCCCCTGCTATAAACTAATGCAAATAGACCTTATTGTGCAGGACTATGAATGGCAAAACCGAACGGATAAACATAAACGTATTCACAGCACACGTTGCACAAACATGATACATATTTCCAGAGTTAAACAAAGCGTTATAAATGTCTACACAAACCCATATGCTGTCTCCATTTTCTCCGTATATGAAATCAGATAAGCTAATATCAATTTGTTTTCTCTGTACAAATTCGATCCCATAACTAGATTCTTTCCAATCTGACACATTATTCAACCTCACTTCAATTAACGGACATCTTCTCAACTCTAGTCTAATATATTTCTCTCAGAATACATGTGCGGCAAGAAGAAGACGCTTTTTCTAAGCCTTGAGTCAAAATGGCCGACATATCGAATTGCTGTAAAGTGATTATAACGAGAAGCCAAAACTGTGTTTCGGGCGGCATCAAAATCTAAACATAACCCAAATTCCATCAGATCATAGGAACAAGAATTATTGTCGGGATACAAGCTTCCATATGGAAAGTATATACAATCATCCATTGGTTTAACTTTTACATTAATGACCATTCCATCTGTAACATAAAGTCCAATTTTCTCCTGTCTTGACAAACGTAGAAGCTTTTCTAATTTTTCTTCAGGATCCTGTGATTCGACATTTTTAAGTTTAAGTCGTAGATCATACCAAAGTAAGTTTGCTTATGAAATGTCGGACACATCAAGATATTGATTGTACTCCAAATCAGCAATCAGGAAGATGTTAAAGACGCTTTTTTCAATCGAGCCAAACACTGACTGAAGAAGTTTGTATAATGGTTCTTGCAATAACTTTGCAATATTTAGAGCCGCCTGAATGTTTAGCACGTAATCGGTAGTCAATCTTAAGCCTATCCTGTACGAGAAAGCTTCTAATGTGTGTATCGTTCTTTCACATACGTTGTTGCGCAATCGACGAAGTAAGGAACATCTTGCTTCTACACACCGTCCCTGAAACACAATCGAAAAGCATATAAAGCAGTCTACTTAAACCTTTACTCAATATGATATCATACATTCTGTAAAAGGAAGATCCTTCAAAAGCAAGAAAACCAATTCATATAGAGAAAATTGCAGACTCGGTTTTATTGAGTCTGTTCATGAGTAGTAATTAAAGATGCAACACTACTCACGTCCCCTAGCACCGGCTTAAGCGGTATTTAATTTTAAAACTAAACGTGTTGAAATTCATGATCTCGAAGGACCAGAAAGTATAACAACACTGAGAATGAAGTACGGATTCATTCAAGATGAAAGTTTATGATGAATACGGATTTTATCTTGGTGAAACAAATGCACCAGTTTCGTATAGCTTTGAAAACATTGTAGAACATGAAGAATTTGATCATTATGAGCAAATTCTTCATTTCTCATAATAATTTGATAGGGCATCTGCTACAGAGGCGTCATAATTGCGCTTGATATCTAAAATGCTATTTCTAGACATTAACATACCGAAATAATTTGATCAGCAATATAAATATATATGTCAAAGTAAATGCAATTTTAAATTATTTTTTATAAAGTGTAGGTAATGGATAATTTACGTCAAATTTTCGCTTCTGTGGAGATAACGGTCGACCCATTATCTCATATGCTATTTCTAGACTGGTCCATAACGAAATAATCTGATCAAAAATATGTATATCAATGTCAAAGCAAATTAGTTGTTTAGATTATTTTTTTAAAAAAAAAGGTGTAGGACATATTGCATTTGCTCGTTAAGAGTCAATGCTCCAATTTCTACGATAGTTTCAAAAGTCGTCTGATTCAGAGGCGCCAAAATGCGCTACTATGGAGTAATTGATCAAATATACCGTCGGACTGTGTGCAAAAAATAAACTGCTGTTCGATTACACGATGTCCCTGATAGGACAGTGCAGGAGCAATGTTTCACAGTATGCTTATAGTCAAATAAATGTACCGTAATAATTCTAAGTCGAGACTCGATATGTCGAATTTGACGGGGTCTATTTTTAATACTTCAAATTCAGTTCGAACTTCGGGTATTTTGAACTTAAAAATATTCTAACAAACTTCGACTTATATCAACTTAGCAAAATCCATTGGTGTTAGTTCAATAAGATGTACTACGCTTTTCTTTTATGTATATTTACCGCGGGTTTGTGAAAAAGATTCCCCGGAGAACACACGGATAACGTTTGATCATCTGTCCCCGGCTTTGTTTTAAATGACATCAAAACCGAAATCGAGGGGATTTCGGGGACTTCTGCATTGTTACCAAACGTCATTCCATTGCAAGATGCACACAAGCCGTTTTTTAAAACCATGTTATTATAGTGTGTGTACTGTATAATTCTTGAATCAATACAACCACTTTCGTCTTCACGAATATACAGAAACGAAAGACCTGTTACATTACATGTATCAATAGCGTGGTTACATTGACGGTATGTTACATCCGGATCAGGATTGATGAATTTAAGATCGCATCGCATTTGTTGACGCACTGCTGCTAATATGTCGACGTCCTCTCTTACATCAATATTACTGGTGTCTTCACAAACCACATTTAACAGCCAATATTTTACATAATCCACTTTAACCCCATTGTATAACGCGCAATGAATATTTCTATATACAGCACCAGTGTTCACTTCGCTCACAGGTATTATGTCATAAACATCGACACTGTCACTTTGGTAATCCTGTATACATTGTGCCGCTTCATCATCGTCACTACCATCTGAACAAGATACAATTGAAAGTACGCCGGTTTCATTAGTCATAAACTTATTAAAGTTTGTCGGAATGCATGCCAATTGTTGATTCGCCTCATTTATCGTTGGGTGTACACATGGCATAATGCTGGAGCAGCATTTCATTGGCTGACGGTCACTTTCGCACGGTGACAACATGCTTTTGCTAGGTGATTCACCGAATCTGTAAATTCTACACTGGTGTTATAAAAACAGGTTGATACATATGGGCAATGTAAAATCTCTTCATCTCCCAGACCACTCACGAAATAATGTTTTGCTTGTAATGTAGTGTAGTCACAGTCTGTTCTCATCCAGTCGAACTAAAACTGGAATCCCGTTAATAAAATGACAATCATATATATAACCTTGAACTCCATTTTACTTCAGAATTTGATCGCCGTTATCTTCTTTCGACATGTAGATAGCCTCTGAAATAAATGGAACATTGTGACTTGTCATTTGGGGTTTGCTTTTATTAATAACAAGCAATCGAGTTTACAGAATGGCTTGTTGGAATTATGCTCTACGCTTATAAGCGAGCTCTTGGCGCATAGCGAGCTTCATGGCAACATCCGTGCATATATGTAGAAAATAAGGAAAATCAGTAGAAAATAGAAGAAAAACAGTACCACAACAACGTTCATACTGCTATGCTTTGAAAAAGGTGGCACACAAGGTCCGCGTCAACTAAAGTCGGGACTAATGTTTACATAATCGGGGTCGCTGATTGGATATAGATAAAACAATATAATAAAAACACATTTGATTTGGGACCTAAATCAATTTTAAACATATTTCAATTGTCCATTGCTTGATTACATGGCATTATACTGATTGAATGGGTAAAACTTCAATGGTAGGTATTTTGCGACAGGCTGAGTTCGATTTGAGGTCAATGTTTGGGTTACCACAGTTGGCAGCCTGTAGCTTAAAATTTTAGTGAATGACCCATACATCGGAGGTCATTTTAGATGGCACTTGAATGGAACTTTCAAATAAGGGGTAACTTATTAGTAAGCGAGATTTTTGGAAGTTGATATAAACGAAAACGTTAAAATGGATGTCTACGGGAAAGTATTTGGTTGCCTCTGACCACAAGTGAAACATTTCAGGTCAGCAAATATTTCGGAACGCCGGGGGTAAAACATTCTGGTTCAGTAAATATTAGGAAAAAATTATTGCGCATTGGCATGAAAGTACTTACATTTTCGGTTGAAATTGACTTGTTTCATTGTATTGCCTTTATTATTTCATTGGACTGGTCAATGGAAAGGCTAAAACCCGGGACACAGAACTCGGGATCCGAGGAGAAAAAGATAGGCAGTCAATATATGCAACACTTGGTCTCAAGTGGAATTATTCTTGTGAAATGAAAACCATTCTTTTTTATGGCGTAAATCCTTTACAAAATCATTTTTTAAGGTATCACGTCACCAACTGGACCTAATGACAGTAGTTAAGTCCGGTTCCGTCACATAGGAAACAGTTTGTGTCTCTGATAAATACAGTTTGAAATCATGTCCTGTTGTCTTGTTAATCGGGTTTTAACCCAGTCAGGGCCATTACCCAATGAAAACACCGATTTAAGAAATTTAGCTTCATAGATCTATTTTTGGTACTTTCTCATTTGTGAAAAATGTAGGTCAATACAGATCTTATACAGCTACCGCCGAAAAACAAAGCTTTTCTTATGAGGGGAGTGGTGGGATGTCTAATATTTAGAGATCTGATAAATATAGAATATGATTTCAAAAGACATCATAAAAGGAAAAACAACGACCTCTTTTTCAGTCAAAGAATGTGAATTGGGTATCAGTTATCAATGGAGACTTGCATTTAGAATCAGAATTGTGTTGGAAATTGTTGAAATTGAGCAATGGCTTTCATTCTTTATTAAATCAAAACAAACAATTTTAAACTTTAGAATCATAATATGCATGTCTAGTATCCATATCTATCCTATATGGAAACAAAATGTGATAAGTTAAGAGCTCGCACTTGAGGCATATTATATTTATTTTGATGTATACAACATTAACTTGGCCGCCCCAGTACAGCGTCCTGAGTTCGATCCTCGGTCACGCTATACAAATAAGTCGTTATACATAAACTTTATATTAGTAGCTCTATAGTCTAGGTTCACCATTAAAAGGGTAGGGTAGGCTAAATGGCTCGGTGTCCGGAATATGTGACTTCGTGTGATAGCATGTCACGTGTGGACGGTGTGATATAACTGTGTAACAAGCGTATATTTATCTAAAAGGGTCAGCGTCTCCAAATAACTGACACGTTGTTAGTTGAACGTAAAGTCAGACACTGACACTCATTCATAAAAAATCCGAAAGTTTTTATAACCCTTTACCCCGTATATACGCCTTCCGACGCCTCTGTAGAAAATTACTTTTAAAGGCGTTGGCGGCAGTTACAAATCTCGGCTCTCGCGAGAGTTACGCTACAACTGTGAACGAGCGTTTCATACATGTTAATATCGTTTACAATATGTTGTATACATATGTGTTACTTGATACTTGATTAATAAAATGCAACGTGAAAAATGCATTTTTCACATTGTATTTAATTAATCGTGTTTATAAGTGTAATAGTGATTGGCTCTATGTGGTTCCAAGCCGTAGAAAAGTGTGAATTTGGTCACTAAATAGAGTCAATAAAATCTTAGACATATCGGTGACCCCTATTTTTTATTTCATATTTCAACAAGTTTCTGCATGGTCTTTCAAACTACAAAGTTTAAACAAAATCTGTTAGTTTTAATTAAAAAAAAATCGCCCTTACATGGGCGAAAATGAAAATGAACACGTGCAAATAGGTGTCCATGCCCCGCATGTTCAAAACGGGCTATAATGGTCATTATGCCTAAACAAGTATTTTCATTGTGAGCCGGGTAAAAATAAATAGAAAGATCTCTGCATTGTCTGATCAAATATTTGTATGTGAAATTGTGTCTAAATACACGTATTATTAGACAAAAAATATAATACAATATAAACTGACCGATTAGGAATTTTGTTGAGTGTATATCATGTTATTTGCATGTAGTATACAAGTATTTCATCGTTTTGAGTTGTATATCTGTATTTGTATCGTTCTGCAAACGCTTTGGAATCATGGTAGTGCTTTGAGTATATTCAAATCAACACAAGGACACAATTAACATATTTCGAATACACAGACCAATTATATTAATGTGAAGTTTAATGTTAAAATATTAGAGCAATGACAATACAATTATTGTCGATATTTGTAGTTGACAATTTTGATATTGAACAAATTCTCATCCCAATAAGTTGAATGAAAGCGGGGTTGCAGGAGGTATAAACAAATCCTTAAACGGTCTTGCTTCGCTATCTTGTTACTATAGCCTAAGCTGTGTCAATAACCATTATAACCACACCAATACCATTTTATAACTGTAAATACAGGATCTTAAGTAGTAAGGACAGGTCTTTACGGGTCAACAAACCTTACGTAATCTTACGTCATAGGCAGCCATGTTGTTACTGAATACAATACCTCATTTGCATATAAGCAACTGTACATGTACGCACGCGCGAACACCATCTTGACCTTCTTCCGGCCACTCAATAATAAACATTGCATAGCCTTACGTCATCCACGGCCATGATGTTACTGAATACAGTTTGGGGGGCAGATGACATAATCTTACGCCATCGTGTAGACCTCGGGTGACTACTCGCGAGCATGGAAGGTCAAACCAGACGAAATAATATATACAGAGACAAACCTTTTAATAAATATATACAGCGACAAACCATTCCGATGTTGTCTGTCCGAGATCTCGCTTAGAAATGAAAATACAGGGCACTTTGGTCCTATCTAGGGTCCCCCAGCGTATGCGCATGCGCGTGGTCCCTACAGTCTGCGATTAGACCAATGAGATCGTCGCATATGTAGCGGTAATGCAAGCGTCTTTGCACAAAAGGTAAGATCTTCATTCGCTATCATGGCATTTACCGTGTCGCATCACGCGCTAGAAAAACATCTGTATTATCCAGACTTTTTTCAGGGAGCCTCGGCGTTTTTAAATAGCGAAACAATGATGGAATCCATACAGGCGTGTCTCGATAATCCTGACACAATGACGACAGATGCCCAGAGGACGAGTCTAGAAAAAGACTTTAATGTCACTATAGGTTTCAAAGGATACGGGAAAGGGGAAAGTTTTCGGATAAAAGTCGTGCGTCGAAAACTTCAAAATCACGTGATCACGGCATACCCTATTTAACGAGTCTGATCACGTCAATCTATATATAGGTCTGACTTCATCTTTAGGTGGCCAATGAAATCACGTCTCAAAAACGAAAGAAAACGTATAAAAGGACGAGATCGCAGAAGCTTGGTCATTCTGACTTCAGAATTCAACGCGTCACCATGTCTAGATGCACACTCAGCCTGGGCAACGACCGATATGTAGAGGTGAAAGAATGGAAAGGCCAGATACGCGTAGACCTGAGAGAGTGGAACGACGATAAGCCGACCAAGAAAGGTATTAGCATGCCTCTGATGCGATGGAAGAACTGGGTCGACTATGTAGAGTATGTGGACGAAGCTCTGGAGGACAAGAAAGCTTATAGCAGTCACTTAGGTGGCAACGTGTACTGTACTATCACGGAAGGTAGTAAGTGCGTAGACATAAGACAATACTGGAAACCCGAAGAGACAGTGGTCCCTACGAAAAAGGGTCTGTGCCTGAGACCCGACGAATACCGCGCATTAAAACAATTGGTATCCGAAATAAACAAGACCTTGCCTGAACTGGACGCGGTGGTACCCTGTTACCTACAAAGCGACCATATGAACCAGAGGGGGGCGTTGCAGTGCCCAGAATGTAACCCGAATGACTGGTCCAATTGGTGACAGATGAAACAGGAGCCGATATAAAAGCGAGAGGAGCGGGCGACTACAGTCAGTTGTTGACTGACAGCGCCATGAACACTACCGACGCGTGTAGAGCTATGGCTGACTACAAGTATTATGACGCAAGATTAAACACGTTCGAGACATGGCCTAAACAGATGGTCCCCGATAAATATACACTAGCCAAGTGCGGGTTCGTCTATTCGGGTAAAGGGGATAAAGTGACCTGCTTTCACTGCGGCTTACATTTAAAAGATTGGGAACGTAGTGACGACCCGTGGAAAGAACACTACAAATGGAACCCTCAGTGCGACTACTTGAACATGATTGGGTGGGACCGAGGACTGGACGTTCCCGATACACGTAAAGCGACAACAGGGTTTACCTTCGGAGGCCCTGTACAGTCGACTACGGGACAGTCACTTACGGACTCGCATTACTTTGTGAAGAGATATTGAATAACTGTAGTGTTACTGTATATATGTAATTAGATATATGTATTACCGAAATAAAAGAATTATAAATGTATATCTACGTTCGTTTTATATATGGTACGCTTAGTTTCACTTCCCTTTCGCGCTCGGTGACCGAGGTGAAAGGCAAGTTACTCAC
>JAULCE010106651.1:0-20184 GCA_032359355.1 Macoma nasuta | reverse complement strand
AGTAATGCATAAAGCTCCTGTAGGAGCTTAATGCATTACTTTCAGCCTGTATTAAGCAGCAACTTGTCGTGAAATTAAAAAATAAGTCACTTTTTGGGTGGCCGCTATAGACAGGTTTTACTGTATTTGCTCTGTCTAACCCTTCCTCCCAACCCTGATAGAACTTGGGAAACATGTGGCAGAATTATATGATTTTGGGTTAGCCACTTCCCAACTGCTTGATCTAAGCTCAAAGCCTTAAGTCCTGACTGTCACAATGACTTCCTATATCCTGCCATCTTTTGAAACAATAAATCATCTCTATTTATCCAACTTCTCATATTCATCTCAGCCAATAGGATTGTTTCACTGAGTGATGGGAAGCTTGAACTCTGGGTAAATTTGTCAAACTCAAACATCTCCCTAATTACACATCATAGACTCAATTAATATATGCTACTAAGTAAGTTATAAAGAAACACAATAGATGAAACTGCAATTCATGTTAGATTAATTACTTAGTTGTTAAAATGAGCTATAAAGTATGTTCTGCTCAACCAGGTGGTGTCTACATAGTATTCACATCTTTATTGAACAATAAAATTATTTGGAACCAACATGTTTGTACATTGATTAGCATTGCCATGCCTAATCAACACAACACAAGTATTGGCAGTAACAAATTACTGGTATTGATTTGAATAACTAATGAGATAATATTTGCAAGAAGTCTACACAATTCTCCCTGTTATACTTAAAATTCAAATTTAAATATTATGCAATCTTGTGTGAAAAGTGAAATAAGGAACCTGATTACATATGCATACATTTTTTCTAAGTGTCTTGACGTCAAAAAGCAGTCTTTGTAGTCAAGCATGTAATAAATCAATGTAACAGAACATATGAGGATACAGCCGTTGCTGTTGGGGTCAAATTGTTTTTGGGACAGAGGGATTGCAAACACTATGTTAATATTATGGTGGGAGATTGACAAATGTTTGGATCAAAAATAATTTTACCACATTAGCTTGGATCGTATGTACTTTCAGAAGGTGTACTTGTTTCTAGTTTCATGTTGGCTGAAACACCAGAAAACATCAGTTTGATGATTCGGTAGCATTTACTCAATTTTACCTTATTCACATTCTTTGGTACTGCTAGAATCCAACTATCTATTGATCATTATTGCATAGCTTTCTCTCAAAACAGTACACATTTGATCCGTTTAAATTTGATCACCAATGAATTTTGTTTTCAGTTCTTCATTTTCGCCTTTGAAACTCACTCTTGCTTCTGTCATTTTGTTTGACAATGTCCTGTGATTTCACATGGAATGCCAGACTGTTTGCTTAATACAGTTTCAACAGAATTAAGTCAAAGAGGGTTTTGTTGTGTTACAGGAATCAGCGAGATGAGGTGGCTAATGTCAATCATATTAGACGAGTCGGACCTTAAATTCAAACTACTAGTAATTCAAACTAATGAAAATAGTTCCATAAACTTCAACATGTATCCACAAGCAAAAACTTAAGGTTTTAGTTTCAATTAAAGCATGAATTCGGCATATTGATTTTGAGATAAAGAGGTTTGACTATATCAAAGGTTGTTAATATTTCAGGATAGGGTCTTGAAGTTGAAGATAGATAATATTGCTTCCACTGTATAAAATGCAAATAAATTACTGTGTTACTGTTATTTAAGGTGACGGTTGAATGTATATACGGGATTGAGAAATATATTGCCATGTATATTGTTGAAAATTTGTTTAAGATATAAATCTGTAGGTCCGCATTTGTGTATACTTGTATTAATGCCAAACTAAAAAAATGCTTTCATCTTTGCACATATATGTGGAACTTAATATAATATGAACCTTAATTTTATTGCACTGCACTAATTTTTTGACTGCCAGTGAAAAATCGAATTTTAAGTGCAATGGCAATCAAATTGAATGAGAAATCCAAAGTTAAAATTTTGAGATTGAGTGAAAGCTGAGCCAGAACAGCAGCCATAAAAGTTCAGCAAGGCCCGTTGTAGTAACCGTAATGTGTTCAAAATGATTGGACAGAGGAGAAAAAGGTGTTGACCAGTAGCAGTCAATCAGGGTCAATACAATTTGCCAATGCTCTGCTGGCCGGAAATTTGGGGTTATTATAGGCCCCATGTGGTTCTAGTCTACCCGGTCTGGCCCTTAAATGTGACTTTCGATGGCGTTTTTTGTTAATGGCTGGCAACCATGCTAGAAATGTTCATTGATTTGTTGTATATAACGTATGACTGTCTGCCAAGCTGGAAAATTCGATTCAAGGTCACATCAAGGTCACAAAGGTCACTGCAGTAAAAACTTAATTTGATCACCATTTTTTTCTTCAAATTAAGCAAACATGTCAGAGTTGTAAATTCGAGTGCAATAATAAGAGGGAAGACATTGTTGGTGACATATTTTTGTTTCAAGGTCAGACAAAGGTTATAAAGGTCAATTATTGTATCTATATACAAAATGTAACAAATTGATGGCAGGTCTTGTTTCAAATAGGCAAATCTGCCTGAAATATTTGTAAGGGTTAAAGTATTTTATATATTTGAGTTGCCGGTCGGAATATTGTTTTCAAGGTCAATCAAAGGTCAAATAGTTCACTAAGAGTTTTTAAAATCAGAAATAGTGACTTTTGCAGAAATTGTTATCAGATTAAAACAAACAAATCATAGTAACCATGCCAATAACATTTTTCAGACTGTGTAAATTAGTGTTATGAGAATTATCATTTATGTCAAGGTCATATGAAGGTCATTTTGTACATTTACTATCATAGATGCTAGGATATGGAAAGCAACATTTATACCTTTACAACAGGCCATGTTAGAAACAAGACAAGCTAGTTTCATTATTCAAACTTGTTTAAGTCTGATTTCTTCTAAATCTCGTTAGCGTCAAGGTTTACATTAAACGCTTGGTAAATTATCATTAACGTAGTTCTTCACAATTTCCACAGTACTTGCAGTACTTTGATTGTTATTATTGTGAACATGTTAACGAGCTGTTTTAATAAAGTGTCGATTTTACACACACGCACGCATGCACGCACACGCACGGTTCAATCACTATATGACCCAAAATAAATTTAGGGGCATAATAAAAGATGACCATGATGGTCCTAAATCACTCACCTGATTAAAGGATACAAAAACCATTGCAAATACCTTGGGAATGGACCCGGTCGGTCACTTTATTCTGACACCGACGAACCAGTTTTAATGCTAGCCCGAAATCCTGAGCGTCAAGGAGGGACGCCATTTCTACCAATTTTCAGGTCTTTGGTTAGAACCAGACCGAGATTCGAACCACGGACCTTCCCATTCCCAAGCGGACGCTCTAACCACTTAGCTATGGGGGACGGTAACCTTTCGCAATGAAACAATTAAAAACACTGCGAAAAATTTGCATATAACCGACGCATGTGTATCCAAATCAGAATGCACTTCGATTTCACACTCACCATCGGGGTAAGTCTCGTAAAAACAATTGAAAACTTGACATTGCCAAACCTTTTAACCGCCTCTATAAAATGAAATAACCTGTTGTATGTCTCTTTACACTCTGACATGGTTGGAGTGGCGATACGTGTTGTTGGCCTGGTATGATTAAAACGGAACACAACTACGCAATACGTTGGCCAGAAACAACTACTGGATACGTCTTTAAACATCATTATTAAAGGTTTTAAATCAAAATATAGTTGGTATTTGTACCAGGAGCTAGATCTATTGGTGTTCAGAGCTATTCAAAATGATTAAATTTATAACGGTGTATCAGGACGTTAACGTACATTTGCTGTTTAACGTCAGATATTTACGTCAATCTTAAAATTCTGTCAAACGACAGAAATACACCAATGACAATATGTCTTTGCTTTAATGAAAATCGGAATTGAGTTTTCAATAACCTACCGACTTTTGTGCATTGCTGTTAGGCGATTGTTGGAAATAAACGTCAACGTTAAAGTGTTATGTTAGGACCTCGTTTGGACCACCATATATTTACGGTATATTAAGACAGCAACGTGGTAGGCAAAATAGATCATGTCAAATTTCTTGAATAAATATGAACGCTTAAATGTACCTAGGGATAAGAAGAACTGTAAAGAAGAACTGTAAAAATAACGTTATATTTGACGTTACGTTATGTGTTACTATGATGTCAAGATACCATTTTGCAACATATGCGTCAGCACAGGGGCGATAATAAAATAAAATGTATCCTTTTCAAATGAATATTGGGTGGCTTTGTGCTATTGCGATTGTATCGTAAACTACGGCGTTATTTCGTCTCTGTAGAATTGCGTTTACGTTTAACGTTACGATATTTGGATACATTATTTTATCATTATTCAAAGGTCAAGTTTAGTTTAATCTAATTTTGAAGTATTTTCTATCATTTTCTTCGGTCGCTGATAAAACACAGCTAAAAGGAATTATGAACAGCTCACTTTATTTCGTGGAATGATGTAAATGATACTCTCGTATTATTCTTATTGTCTCCATTAAGATCATTCATAAATGTCAAATACTTCATATTCCTTCGCAAATAATGTAAAATTGATGAAAGTACCGATGTAATACTGTTTTAAGAATCAATAAAAACTCATGAGAACCGCATAAAAATAAAGAAAAATATAATATTGGAGAGATTTTGCACATGTTGACCTTTGTGACCTTCAATTGACCTTGAAACATATTTGCCAGCTTGGCAGACAGTCACAGGTTCGTCTACATACATTATACTATTGTTTTAGCATGGTTGCCAGCCATTAACTTAAAACGCCATTGAAGCTATTTTTTGACACATTTTAGGGCCAGGCCGGATAGACTATAGTGGGAAATAAGGACATACTATTCCGGTGTGCCTGTAGGTAGCAGTTTAATTATATGTATTGTGTAGTAGGGACAAATGACACATTATTGCTGCTCTACTTAGGTAAAGCAGTTCGATAGTCTGTATTGTGTAGTATGAGTAGACGACACAGTATTGCTGCTCTACGTGTGTGATACTGATGGTCTGTATTGGTATCGGTCCACCAATTATTGATCCCTATATAATTCATATAAAATTCCTAAAGTTCAGCAACTCATTTTGGCAATTTTTATTCCTTTCTTACATAGCAGACATGGCTTATTCTATAGATCTATTCATATTCTTTGGAAAAACAGTGAAAAAATAGGGGGCCATGGGTAATCTAAAAAATAGTCAGTGCCTGGTGTACACATACCCCTGTTTTTCATATTTTCCAACATGACCTCATGCAATGGGTACCCGTCTTACTTTCATTTTCATATCCTTTCCAAAATTGAGACTAATCTAGTTGGCAGTGTCACCAAAATGCCTTCTTAGTATTCTAGTCTGACATCCAGCACAAAATGCCACATTTTAAAGTCAAAAGTGCTACTTTTAGGCAAAAAAAAAACTTGGGACTATATTATTGCAAACTACTTTCGACTACCCCACGGAGGAACATCCGGTGCAATTGGTGGAGCGTACCCTATATTGATGTCTGCTAGGACACATCAAGCTTTTTGCCTAGCAATAGTTGCAAAATTTGTTTGTTCAGATATATTAGAGACGCTTACAACATTCAACACTTCCTTTGACAAAAGATGACAGGAATATTCTGTGTTTAAGTCAATGCTGGCACTTCTTTGAAAGTTGGTAAGCACATGGATGGAACTAATATTGTTACAAAACATTTAGACACGGTCAGGCAATCACCCCCAGTCTCGCTTAGCCTCATACGGTGTCAGATGGCGTAAGTCATTCATTCATACCAACATAACATGTACAGAGAAACCTCTCTCTGCATGTATATATTGTTTTGATGATCCATATATATACTCGCAATCGTAAACTTGTTGATAGTATCTTTCATCTCGGCTTGTCAATTCTGTATTAGGACATTTCCACAATAACGGCCATCTCAACATCTTGAAAATGTGAAACATGTGGTGTTGTATTCCCACTCGGTCTGCACAAACATATACATGTACTTACAACTGCCGCGGTGGATAACATCGACCTTAACCCAAGTTAAAACACTACATTTGATTTATTTGGTACAGGAACATCTCTGTTTCAAGAATTGATGATATTGTACGTAAAAGACTGACACTGCAACCAAAGTCTTAAACTAGCAGATACCGCCACTTCAAGAAACTTCCAGAATGTGCTCTAGAAGACACCAAGACAATGGAGCCCTTCTTCTTTACGTGTCACATTCGTGTAAGACTCATCCTCAATACCATCAGAGTTTTCTATTAGATTTTCGAAAAGAAATATACCCATTCCATGAAAGGAATTCCGTTCAGTAGTTGAACTGGGTTTATGGTCGATGTTACTGGCCGCGGCAGTTGTAGACACATGCTTGCGCAGAACCAGTAGTAGCTAGACGGCAAAGTAATAAAATTGTTCATTTCCGGATACAAGCATGAAACTTTCAATAATGGTGTAGATACATATAAGAAGTAATTTTTGATATAGAACCATCTTGGCATAGCTAGTTTACGCATGGGCGGAAGGATTTCACTTCCTGTCTAAACACGCTGTGGTTAATATCAGTAAGATTCACCTTTGAAGAAAAGGTAACGTCAATTTAGCAGTATTGTTATTGGATTTCAAGAGCTGATATTCAAAACAACGCAGGATCGCTATTTTACAGGTAGTTTTGTAAGTTATTGTGGTCTCCATGGAAACAAATCAATGAAATCGGTACTCTTAAGGTGTGCATGAAAATTGAAAATAATCTTAAATCTATAGTCCACATATTCTGTATCGTACGAGTTGGGAAGTTGACTCTTTCAATACTTTGTTTTCTTTCCATTTTATAGTCAATGAGCCAATGTGGTTGCCATGGCAACAAAACTTAACAGAAAACTTTGAATGATTTCATTGGCCAAATGATTCAGCTTTTCGAAACATCCATACTATTTGGAAATTACAAACTATACATTAAATAATAGATTGAATGGTGGTAGAATTCGTCTACGTACTATCTTAGCTTGGTATATATAATGATTACAAGGTTTGTTTTCAATCGCTTATACATTCACCGTTGGATTTACAAGCCTATGTGCATTAAGGTCCATGCCTAACACACTGGCAATGTCTGATTAAACATGCTCTTAGCCAACCGTATCTTATTAGTTATTTCGATCTTTCTGAAAACCGAAGAAGTGTAGTCTACAAAGGGGTAAAGGATCATTCGTTCAAATTCCTCGGTCAGCGTTAGGTGTGGTTGTAGAACACATGTCTTCTGAACCCAAAAACTCTCCTGCTTGAAAGTACATCTTGGCATAGAGCTGCTTTGTTAGGTGTAGTCTTTTCATGGTTCATATTATCTTTAAAAAAAAACACTTTCACTTTTGAATTGTGTACACTTGGTATTTGTCTTTGAGAAACATCACAAATCTCTCCAACATGTCATTATATATTGTTCAGAGACACGACATGGATCATTTTCTAACTCTTAAAAGAACTGGGTCACATCAGGAAAACTGTCCCATGCTTTCAATGGTCCTAATTTGCCACTTCCAACAAAACACGAAACAGTATAACACCATGTAAAGGCATGGAAAAACGGTAGAGACTTTGCCTTTTCGCCTGTTGTTGTAGATATGGCACCAGCTGAAATATGAAATATATCTACGGTGCTTGCAAACTCTAACCGAAGCTAACCCATGTCCATGTATTGTATATACTGACACTGCCAGTACAAGAACATGAGTGCCAACCGTTCGCATAAGTACTTTCATGTGACCATGGCCAGCATGCACAAACAATCTTTTGTCCGCTTCTTTATGGGAGCACGGGGAAAAGGGAACTGACGTCTTCTCTTGCTGGTACCACTAGTACACTTTTGCATTGGTCGCCACTAATTCCTTATTTGGATCCGAGTTCCATTCAGTGCAACATTTCGAGAGATATGAGAACAGCTCTGTCTTATTATCATCCTCCAGTCTTTTGGTACTGCGGCAGACGGATAAACGCGCATGCGCTGTCCCGTTCCCGATTTTCCTTGTTGAAAACTTGACTGTTTTGATTGTACATGTCCCATACAATATCAAGCTTAGCAACACTCTGCAGTCTGGAAATGATATATGGCTTGAATAATTCCGTCGCATACTGTTCAAAAGTTCGGACGCTTCCTGGTTTTTGCATGTTATCAACTGCTTCTCCGTCCGCTATCATTGCAGTAATGTTTGGTTGTTCAACAGTAGGTTCGACAATTGAATTCATGCAGTCGAGGAGGTCTGATTTTGCCGACGGTAGACACATGTTACTGCCCTCCAATAAATATGGTGGTTATACCTGGTTTTCATTTTCATAGAAGTCGTAACTCTTCTGCCCATGGGTATGGTAATGGCGATTGCAGAAAAATATTGCACATTTCTTTTCACTTTCCAGAAGTGAATTCCTTTGCTATTATTGGATGTTTTGCCTGAAGTCCCTTTCATGTATCGAATATTGACTGGATGGAAACGGGCATACTTTGTGTGACCTAAATGAATTAACCATGGAACTAATATGGTCATTGATTTAACATACAAGGGGGAGTCAGATATTCTGATGTTCCTGGTGAACAGAAATATAAGTTATTGCAGCTCTAATGTGAGTGACCAGTACTTAAACTAAGGACAACTCCGTTTCCTTTCGTCATGCCGGGTTTCAAAATTCATCGGTTCGCCGAGTAAGATTTCCAAGTAGTGTACGTAAACCTTCTGTAAAGGGTAAGTTACGTAACTGTAATCTGGTTAACGTGACGTGGTCTTGTGTACATGCAGCTGTAGGAAAATAACCAGCCGTTCCGCTCGATGCAACACCGACATGAACCAAGTCATCAATCGAGCCAATGAACTTGAAAGCTTTAAAAGCTGTCATTTCAATGTGTTATCCACCTAAAATAGCGCAAAATGATTTTCACCGAATTCTGATGGCCAGTTCCATTTTACTTGTTTTGTAATAGCATACAACGGCTGATCAAATGCTACAACTGGAATTTGTTGTCGATTAAGATTCTGAGCAGCAGTCCAGTTGATGATATTTGCATGCCGAACCATCGCAACTAAAGCAACTAAATGAGCAGACTCCTTGAACAGAGCTATGTCTCTGGTAATCTTATTTACTTTGTTGGCGACGTTTTATGTATATGAATTACGCTGTCGTTACCTTCATTGTTTGCATCGGGTTGTTGAAACGAAAATATTCCAGTACCATGAACAGAATCAGTGAACGTGGTGCTGCTTAGCCATATGTCTGTATTGTCTACCGCTGCTGTTAAAAACATACTACTACTACTCCATAGAGCAGGTGGACAAACAGCTCTGTCATCCTCAAAACGTTTACAAACCCCGGTTTCCAGATCAGATGATTTCCGTAAAACTCTATCATAAGATACACTAAGGCCAAAGTGTAAAAATGTAACTATGAGCTCTTTTATCCTGGGGTGGGCATGAACAAATGAGTCCCAGCTATATTGGCGGTGGAGTTTCATGAGTTTGACTGTGCCAAAGTGTACTTGTCTTTTTGTCTCTCTCGATATTGACGATGTTGTAAGCAATAATCAGAGACACTAAAAGGACGCTGAAATTCGACACTTGTTTCGTTTGATCTTTCATTCTAACTCAAGCCATCATGGAAGATGGAACCGATGAGCCGTGGCAGTCATGAGAAACACTGCCATTACATTTCTAAGCCGATGCATTAGGTCAAAACCCTACTTCCGTACTAGTGATGCGACTTTTGCAAGAATCATGGCTTCATTGACACAATTTGATTGCATGCCATGTGTATCGTATGTCCTGTGTCTGACTCAAGTATAAGTACATGGATAACCTTTATATATTTCGTGTGTGCTAATAGGTATGTGATTATATGCGAACACGTTCCCTTAAGTGTGTAGACCCCTTTTTTCTATTTTTAAACCTAAATGCTTAAGAGCCTAGACAGTGTTACTAGGTTCTTCAGGTTATATACTGGAGACGACTTTGTATCTTGACGAGACTCCGTAACACAAAACACTTATTCAGCAAGTGATATGCTATTAATGCAGTGTATACTTGTTCAACACCAGTTTATAACAAAGGTAAATTAAAAACTCATAATAACCATTTCAAAAAATCTTTCTATGATAATTACGTACGAGTATATTCAAATTCCACAAAAAAAGCAAAGTAGAAAAGAAGCTCATACAGGACACGGCGCATACAAAACAAACAGCCACCCGAACAGCCCAGAAATAAGTCTTTTCTTAGCACACTTACACTAACACAAGTACACACCCGCATGCTCTAACCCAAACATACGCAACGTATAAAAGACACACATAGACAGGTAACAGGAATAAAACTTGCGAAGACAGGAGTACCGCATTGGCACTGTTAGTGGCAAAAACAATATTGGATGTTTAAATAGGTTTAGGGGCGCCCAAACTTACTATTATTCCATCATCTGGTGTACAGTGTGAATAAACGCTATCCCCTTTCATCTTTTTTACAACATCAGTGATCGCAAATCCAGATGTAAAATATATGAATGTAAGGAAATTCGAGTAAAATATACATGATATAACATTCTTATGTCAAAATGTAATGAGTGCGTATGCGCAGAACTCATTTGGACACTTATTTATACATAGAAGTATCTACCTAAAGTATATTTTAATAATATGCGTGGGAAAAAACACTGCAAGTGTGAATCCATCCAAGCAAATTAAAACAACCGACACAGACAGTCACAATTTTGCTCTATGATTTAAATGATCACTGCGCATGCGCAGATTCCGTCTGTCGAGGTGGTTCTATATCATAGAATATTGTGAATGGTTAGACGAGTCGATACACCAAATTTCATGCTTGTATCCGGAAACGAACAATTGGGGTGAATTTTTGGACTATGCCGTCTAGCTATCGTAATAGTCGCATGGTTGCTTGTCAAGCAGCCGTGTGGCTTTCAAGGATAGTTGCATGGCTTCGTTTCTTGACTTATGGTGTAAAACATTTTCAACTAGAACTCTGACCAAGTCAGAAAGGGTCCCCCATGAAATGCTAATTAACAACAAAATAGCAGTTTGAAGGACAGCTATATCTCCCATCATCGTAGGTCAGTAAAATAGGGAAGATTTCAGATTGTTTATGGAAACGCATAGCCAAAAGTTAAAGCTCTCATTTTACATTAAAATAAAATCAGCATAAATTCTTGATAATTCATCAATCCGTAAACAAAATACATAAACACAATATCCAAGATAGCAATAACTCCCTAATTAAGGGAATAAGAATTATGATTCTTTTACACTGAACTTTCTGTCATTGAGCTCTACCATTAAATGAAGTTATATGAAATTCCATCCTTTAGTATTTAAGTTATGCTCCAGACAAGCAAAAGTAACAAAGGGAAATAACTTTGTAATTTAGCAAATTACAGTTATGGTTCTTGTACACTGCACTTTTTCTCATGGAGCTCTACCATTAAATGAAGTTATATGAAATTCTATCCAGTAGTTTTCAAGTTATGATACGGACAAGAAAAAGTAACAAAGGGCAATAACTCCGTAATTAGGTAACTTAGAGTTATGGTTCCTGTTCACTGCACTTCCTCTCATTGAGCTTTAACATTATATGAAGTTTTATCAAATTCCATTGGGAAATACTGAAGTTATGGAAGAAAAAGGAAAAAAATGGACGGACTGACAGACGGACTGACAGACAGACAAGGTAATTACTATAAGGCCCCACACTGATGTGTGGGGGCCCTAAATATTGTCTTTCACTTACTTCTCTTTTACGTGCCTCGTCAAATTTCTTTTATATATTTACTCTTTTTAGCAAAAGTCGCACTTGATTCCAGGCATTTTTTTGTACCAACATGCTTTTGGAATGATCAGACTAAGAACAAATGGATAAAACTGTACATGCCGACAATATTAGAGAGAAACGACTAATTTCACGTGCACTACATTTTCTTGCATTTCAATGGTCCAGCGATAGCCTTGCTCCGTTCTACATGTACAACACCAGCACCGTAAACACCATTAAATGCGAACAGAGTTTTGCAACCTCGACGAACTACATAATGCGTGTGTAATTGTTTAAACTATTAAATTTCAAACAATAAATTCTGTTACTCTCACTAAACAGTCAATTATTGTGTTTATACTGTAGAACATTTAACTTCTCTTTACTTGTTAAAGGCAAACTTCTGATTTTTGTTATGACTATTTACAGGTTTGATTTTCTCTCGATTATTTATACTCTTTAAATTTATTCTTTAACTCTTTATTAACTCACAATCACAATTTTCACACATTTATCTAAAATTAATGCCAGCTTCGCCGTGATCGCTGACCAAGCGTCTCAGGTTGAGTTTCTTGCTGTTAACTCACTTTATCTTGCAATTTCACCGACAATTCTAACAGGAACAATAAGTTGAAAGATAGTTTAATTAAACGACTTGACGGAACTGTATTTAAGCCGATCTCACAACTTTATCACGGCTCTATTCTAGCGTATATATCATACCCAGTTTCCTGCAACTTTGAATACCTTCTTTTACATGAACAACATCACCCATAAGGTTACCTTGGCTTTAACTCTTTCAGTTTTCAGCTTGGATTGGGGGTTCTTTCTCTTAAACTGAGCAAAGTTCCGTCAAGCCAGATCTTGCAGAATTCGTTTAAGAGTCTCTGTCCCTTCTTCCGATTTTGCATTAGAGCTTAACGTCAATAAGTGGTTAGGCGTGAAAAGCTTGAGTTAATGTCATCGCCGACGTAGACTGGCATTTACCATTGCTTCCACACATTTCAATTACGTTTGCATCTGAATTAGCAATTTACGCTAGCCGGATTGACCTTTTGACCACACCTACAAGTCTTTCATAGAGTCCTTTCATCGTCGGAGACAGATCGACAATATAATACCAGCTGATGCGTTTCTCAGACACGTAACTCTCCACATTCGTGTCTCTTACAACACCTTTCCACAATACATCCAGAGTCCTGTTTGCAGTTGTGAACTGCAATGCGGTCTCTAAAATTATTTCAGTTGACACACCTCTTTGAGAAATAGATCTGATGAAAACTAGAATGAAATCCTGGCAAAAGTTCGAGATGAACGGCTCTTGTTACATATCAAGTGAATAGGCATACTCATACCGGTTGAGTTTGCGTGGAAACTTAAATACACAACGGACCTAGGTAGTCAAGTCCTGTGTGAGCAAATGGTGTTTTGGCAAAAGGAGGCATTGATGGGACGGGTATGGTCCCCAATCACAGCGTCGACATACACATAGCATTGACGTAGTCCACTTTTAACTGCAGCTCTCCCTTTAGGTGTCCAATATTTATGTCTGAGGGCTTGCGATTGCCCTGTATGCAGCAACTGCTTGTGGTGCTGATTAATGACAAGCTTTGAAAAGCTTTTATTCTTAGGCAGAAGCATCGGAACCCATGTGTGTCTTTTATATGTAGCGTATGTTTTGGCTCGCGTGTATGTGTGTGTGTGTGGGCGCGTGTATGAATGTGCTGAAAAGTACTTATTTCTGTGATGTTCGGGTGGCTGTTTGTTGTGTATGTGGTATGTCCTGCAAGACCTTCTTATCTACTTTTGTTGGTCATGACATTGATGTTTTGAAAATGTTATCAGTGTATAATCGCTATTTTAATGCTGATGAAATGTCCAGTTTCTCTGCGGCTCATCTTGAATCGGACTGTAAACAAAAGTCATTGCTTACTAGCCCTTGGTATGTAGAAGGTAAAATATATGATATTATGAATAGTCCATCATACAATTCTTATATGTGATCTTGTCATAATTAATCCATTACCTCTAAACCATTCTTAGACTTATTCTCATTAAAAGTGTCTGATTGCAGGGAAGCATTTCAGAGAGAAAGGAAATACCAGTTTTGAATGGTTTTAAAAACATTGTGAGAAACGGAACATTTTCTCATTATAAGCAAATCCTACATTTACCACAATATTTGCAAAAGTTTTCTGCTACATCATGAGCAAATGCTCTATTTCCCACAACGTTCTAAATAATCATCTGCTACAGAGGCGTCAAAAAAGCGTATCTATGTAGTGAAGGTTTTAAGCCTCTGGCAGTTCTACATATTTTTCAAAGTGTTTGTAACTAATAAACAAAAGTTAATTTGCAGTTGAGTTGTTTGATAATTCAATTACAAGTTAAATAGCTGTAAGTTTCAGTTGACTTTAGGCTTGTAAAAAAGAAGTTTAAATTTCTGCTAAGGCTGGCATTGGAACTTTTTTGAATGAACAAACTAAAGCTTAAACCTGCTGCTATTATGATACATTTTATTTCTAATTGATATGCCTTTTTGATTGATCAAACAAAAGTATAGTGAAAAGGTCCCATATCCACTAAACTATTCAACCTGGGAGTTTACCATATCTCCTAGTGTCAAGTTCAGGCCTTGTATTCACCAAATCATTCTAAGAACCGAAACCCAATAATAATCTCCAACCCCTTTGTTTGGTGCCAAACTTCTACCAGAAAGGTAGAATTCGGGCATCAAAATAAAAGATTAGAGATTATTCTTGAGATTTGAGACTGAGAATGGGTTGGTGAATACAAGTCCAGGTATTGAACATAGTAAAACAGATTTATACTGCCACGTACTGCACTCAAATGTTGACTGTCAGTGAAAACAAGGAAACATTTAGTGCAGTTGAAATTAAATACAGGACTACAATCCAAAAGAAAAGGCTGCACAATTTCAGCTTAAGAAATTAAGTGAAAGCGAAGCCAAAAGCTGAGAGTGAATGTATTTGTTAGAGATTTGTATTTGCTAAAGTGAAAATGTGTTTTCTTTTTAGTTTGCATATTAATTTGATTTGATTTGCTCTGTCCACTATATTGTTTATAGTAATTGTATTGCTATGCTATTTGAATATATCTCTGTATATAATATATATACATATTATACAAACATAGTGCCATAGAACTTAACGTTTATCCTACCAATTTCAACTGTCAATGTATTTATAAACATCTTTTATTTATTCGGATCAGATAAAGAGTAACTTGGAATTAAATCTGAATCAGAGCTGTTTAACAATAGGACATTATTTTATCCCATTTAAAAGTGCATTGAACTTTGTTTATCCGACGCAATTTTCAGCAAGTTTGGCTGAAAGACAAATGTTAAATGTATCATATTGATATGAGTGTTTAAATTATAACTAGTCAATTATTTTCAAAGTCTTTAAAATGTTACATGTTAACATCTTAATTATTATAATTTTAACCCTAAAATGCCGACTGCTAAAGTTTTTCTCGACTCAAAATGTTGTATGGTTAATTTAACAAAAACATCTTCTGAATTAATTAAAATTGTGTTACAAATATTGTCTGTTTGTCAAACAGCTATGATCGGGTGACTGGTCCGGATTCAAGCTGTTTGCAAATACTGTCCCCGAAATTATGAATAACAGATTAAGTATTAATTTATTTTAGTAATTCTCTGTGGCGAGTATTCTTGATTACCTTAGCAAACTTTGGGCCACGTCACGCGAAAAGGGAGCACTCGGATATATAAAAAGGCGCTGAATCAGCTCTTTTTCAGCGCTATTATTTCAGCATCTACTCACGACATTTACCATTTGTATTCACTTAAAGGCAGAATTGGATGTCCTCTAAGATTGCAAACAGTGCAGACCCTGAATTTTCGCCACGTCAGTGGCGGCTGGTCTGGGGCTACACTGTTTGCTATGTCCGAGTGCCCCTTTTCGCGTGACGTGGCCCAGATATTGTCTCTTCATGCATGCAGTATTTTGTTGTTCTTTTGTTGACTCTCTATAGCCGCCATTCAGTTAATATGGGACATACGGAAATCTAGTAGTATCTCACCTGTACCAAGTGTGGGGAATCTTTATGATTGCCTATATTTATCACAACAGACACGAACTCGTTTCCGATCAGACCCCTAATAGCTTGTAATCTGATTTTGGATAAAGTTGTTTCGTATTTGATATTAGCAAATCAGTGAAATGAGAGAGGCGAAGGGAACAGAAGAAAGCAGGCGACACTTATATGAAGTTATTTTTGTCTACTCAATAGGTGCCTGCAGCTGTGTTTCTACTAGATCAACAGAGGTTGTCATTGAAAAATGGAATTTCGAACGTAAAGAGTTTAATCCTGATCTTGACCCCAAAACTGTCATCTGCTGAAATCATTGTCTACTTGATTTTTTGTCAAATTGTCCCAATCTATACTGACTGTTGAACAGCTTGGATATTGATCAAATGCCGAATTACTTGGCGTCTGATCCGGGTCCAGGCTGTTTGAAAATATTGCTATGGTCGCAATTTGCAGGATAAGACTTGCTTTTCTACAAGCTGCGAATGAACGGTTGGTTTCATTGCAAACAGTTGGATCCATATGTGTCGCATAGTAAATGGGTGTCTGAACAGGATCCACATTGTTTGACACTATGATAACATTTCAAAAATGACATTTCACAAGGGTCTATTTTGAGACTTTCAGCAGATGATCTGTCTTTCAGATGACAATATGTACCTGTGCTAAAAGTTGAACGCAGACAGTGTCATGTGTCTCTATTGATTATTGGACAACAGTAGCTGGCAATTTATTTTGTGTTAAGAAGGACTAGAATGGATTCGTCCATATTTGGTTCAGGATCATTTTGTTTTGACAATTTGGAGATAATTTCCTCTGAATATAAGCTTACTATGAGGCAAACAGTGTGTAACCAGATCAGAGGGTTTCTGATCTGGTTATACATGGTTCGCAAACAGTATCCCTTTTCTCATATTGCCGGTCATATAAACAAGTAATTCAGAGGGACAATGGATGGTATTATAAGCATACTTTTACTGTATTTGCAGACAATGTATACCATTGATTAACTGCCATGTCATAGGCACAGTGTCTGATCATTATCTGCACATTTTGGCTTTCATCAGATCAGGTCAAATGTTTTCTCTTTAGAAGGAGAACACATGGGCTCACTCAGACTTCTCAAAAACCCCGGGTATTGCTCTAGGCCTACTTTCTTCAAAGCTGCTGAACTAAAATCACCGTTACAAACTTGGACACTGCATTCGAAAGGCCTTGTCTGTTCTCATTATTTTCTATTTTGAGACCAATGATCAGAGAATCTTATTACTTAATAATGATTTACTTCTCGAATTTGTTAAAATGTTAATCTCAAATAAGTCGCAGACCAAAAATTTAAATTTGGCGCCGAAATGATTAATTATACAAGACCATTCCCCCAGTGATATATGTATTTGATTCATCAGAGTACATATAAATAGATTTAAAATGCATACTTTTATTACGTATCAAATGCATCTAAATATTAAATATCTATATTCCGTTTTTGCTATATATGGTATTTACCGTAAACGTCCAGACAGAAGCATCATTGGGAGTAGCGTAGCCTCTAATTAAACTGCTACTGAAGGAGCAGTTTTATCCGGATCAAACCTTTTTACTATTTCTTTAGTGTATTTAGAGGCCTTCTAATGGAGGATCAGAGCTTATTGATTATTTGAACGATATTGGTGTGCATCTAGAGTGTCTGTATACCATTTAAGACTTAATACAGTTAACGTTTAAGCAGACTGTATGATGTTCTCTGTGTACGAGTTTTGAGTTTTTATATACATGTAATACATTTCTTATCTTGCAATGACAACATTCAGATACATACCCTACACAAATTATTTGAGATCATCCAACATTGTAATACTTACATGTTAGCAAATTCAATAACCATGTTTTATCTGATATTCATTACAAGCCATTGTTATAAAAAAAAGCATAAATGCCAAACATCTTGTCGTGGTTAAGATCAGACACTGAGTTACTCGGCATTTGATTTGACTCCTCAGGTGTTTTAGCTCCCCCATTGGAAGAAATAGGGGAGCTTATGTTATCACCCCGGCGTTGGCAGTGGCGTTTGCGTTGGCGTTGCCAGTTATATCAAACCTTTGCGTGCAAGTCCTTTTCTCAGACACTGTGTATGCTGTTGCTTTGAAACTTCACACACTTATTCTGGATCATTAGGTGACCTAGTATGTCAAGTCCCATAACTCTGGAATGATTTTCGACTGAATTGTGTCCCTTATTGGAATTTAAATCAAACCTTTGCGTGCAAGACATTTTCTCAGATACTGTGTATGCTGTTGATTTGAAACTTCACACACTTATTAAGGGTCATTAGATGACCTTGTATGTCAAGTCCCATAACGCTGGAATGGATTTTGACTGAATTGTGTCCCTTTTTCCACTTAGAATTTACATCAAACCTTTGCATCAAAGGCCTTTAGGGGCTATTCCTTTGGACCTGTGAAGAACAAACTCAAAATGTTAGACCGTCCGTCTGTGTGGTGTTCATTTACCTGTCCAGTCGGTGGTTGTGGCGTAAGCTGAGTCATTAATTTGTCCAGTCGGTGGTTGTGGGGTTAAAATATGTTGGTCTGTGGGGTTTTATTAGGGTTAGTGCTTCTGTAGTATACAACCCTAGAAAAATCGTCTCGTAAGTACGTCCGTCTGTATGTATGTCTGTATGTATGTCTGTCTGTCCGTCCGTCTGTAGACGATGTCATTATCGCTCTATATCTCCTACTACATCCATGCATGGATTTTGAAATGCTTTTGCATAAATGCTCACCACAACAAGACGATTCAGGCATATGTGTGTCAAAGATCAAGGTCACAATTCAAGGTAAAATGTGTTAGCCTTGAATTTTGAGTCCGCTCTGTATCTTTTAAACCCCTTGAAGGATTTTTAAATACTTTGGCACACATATTACCACTACAAGGCGACGTGCAGAGTGCATGATTGAAGCATGTGTATCAAAGGTCAATGTCACAAACCAAGGTAAAATGTATTAGCCTTACATTTCTTGTCCGCTCTGTATCTTTAAAACCCATTGAATGATTTTAAAATGCTTTGGCACAAATGTTACCACAACAAGACGATGTGCAAAGCCCATGTTTAAGGCATGTGTATTAAATGTTTATGTCACAAAACAAGGTCAAATGTCTTAGCCTCAGATTTTGAAATGCTTTGGCACAAAAGTTTACCATAACGACGATGTGAAGAGTGCATGATTCATGCATTTGCGTCAAAGGTCAAGGTCTCAAATCAAGGTCAAATGTGTTTGTCTCAATTTTTGTTTCCACACCATATATTGCATTTCCTTTAAAGGATTTAGAATGTTTTGCCACAGATGTTCACTATAACATGAAGACGTGCAGAGCACATGATTCAGGCATATGTGTCAAAGTCAAGGTCGCAATTCAAGTTCAAGCATTTTGTAGGGGGGTATTCCAGTCTGCCCATCGCGACAGTTCTAGTTATCTAAAACACCGACAAGCTCAATTTTATCTACACTGTTGCATTTCAGATTTAACGTTTTATTTTATTTTAATGTGACATATAGATAATAATGATACAGAATCAAAACATCGAGGATAAGAACGAAACCTGAAAGCTTGTTATATTTTGAAAAAATCGGTCAAAAACGCTAATAGTGTAGACCCTGATCAGGGTATCCAATGTCATACTCAGCTTGCCGAAGATTAAGACCAATCTATATAGTTTTCCTATTTTCCGCCGATATTTGGACGATTATGTTTGTAATGTCGGTGTAGAAGTAGCTTCTTCGTGAAATTTGAGCTAGTTAAATAATGATGTCTATTTAGTACTTCAATGGTTATTTATACTCAGTCATATAACTATTTTTTATCCATAATTTTCGGTATTTCCGCCTATATTTGTACCAGTGTGATTGTAATGTCGGTGTAGAAGCAACAGTTTGCTGTTTTAGCGACTTGTACATAACATTCTTACGACCTTTTAGATAGATCATTTATGTGCTCCAACAGGGTATGTTAGCTTTCAGATGTGGATCTTGTAAGGTGTATTTGACATAACTTGTATGATAAACAAGAATTTCCTACTTTTATTATGGTATGCATGAATTTGTTATCTTAACAGGGCAATGAACACATGTTTTAGCATAAAAACAGCTGATCTGTATCTCTTTTGTTTGCTATGTCACACTGAACACTGATTATTGGAAACCATCTGTGGACATTGCAAACAGTATTAACTTAAACATTTATACTTTTAACAAAAGTGACATCATTATTCCTGAGAGTTGCGAT
>JAULCE010106540.1:0-12500 GCA_032359355.1 Macoma nasuta | reverse complement strand
AATGGCGAGGGGTCAAAGACTGTTCTTGTTTTCTATTGAAAGAACGATAATCCAAGGGTTTTTTCAAAGGGAGGTAACCTTTACCCCCGGCATCTGTGTATATAACCACGATCTGATACATGGTGCTTATGGAAATAGGGAACATACATGTATACGATACGATAGACACCAATATCTCATTAATGAAAGGACGAAAATGCAATTAAATATTAAGTGATTTATTGATAAGAATGTGTTCTAATGAAATGAAGACATCAACGACAGTTAATCATATGGATTGGAATAGCTGGAGCTTTGAACAACACAATAACTGTGTATCAGTATGCAATAAGTTTATCTTGTCATCATACCAAATTGTTAAAGGCAGAAGTGGAAAGCCTCTTCATTTACTTTTGAATACTTGTCTATCTAAGCTTATTTCTGAATTGAAAGTGCCTGGGTTTATTAGTCCCCTACCATGTAATGGTATGGGAACTATAGGTTTGCTAGATTCCGTCAGTCTGTCCATCTATCTGTCCTTCCGGATTTCTTGTCTGGGCGGAATCTTCCACATGCTTGATTGGATCTTGATATTATTTTGCACACTTATCCTCCATAGCAAGATGATGTGTCATGCCCATCATGCAGCCACCTATGCCTAAGATCAAGGTCATATTTTGGACGCAAACATTTGATTCACAGTTTTGTGTCTGGGCTGTATCTTCCACATGCTTGATTGGATTTTGATATTACTTCACACAATTGTTCTCTATAGCAAGATGGTATGTCATGCACATAACCCAGCCACCTACTTCCAAGGTCAAGGTCACAGTTTGGGCTCAGCATTTTCTGTTATGTCAGGGCTATGTCTCCACATGCTTGCATTAATATTGATAAAACTTAACACAACCATAGCAAGATGATATGTCATGCACAGCAACCAGACACCTGTTCTCAATGTCAAGGTCACAGTTTGGGCTCAAACATTCTCAGGCTTTTTGGCTGTGCTGCCCAGAAGGGTAATTTTGTATTGCTTGTGGTACTCCTTTAACATGTTTTTTTTCCATAGATAGTGGAAAACAACTTTCTTGACCTGTTTTGAATTACACACACATTAAATCTGTCTTGACCTCAAATATTGACCTCAATATTATTGCTACTGCACTATAAAATTGAATGAGATATCCAATGTTGAAATTATGAGTTTAAGCAAGATCTCAACTCGGGTCGCTTTGTGAAAGCCAGGCCTGATACTTGAGAATTATCTCGGATTCAAAGACCAAAGGATTAGGTCCGAAGCACACAGCTGAATACTTGCGTTCCTGTCAATATTTTCCTCTTGTGATTTTGCAGACTGTGTGTAAAGATGGCACAGTATCACCAGAAGATGTGGCAGGCATTGGATTTGATGCCACTTGCTCATTGGTTGTGGCAGACAAACAGTGTAGACCTCTCTCTATCTGTCCTGATGGTAAGACATCTGCCATGTAATATGAATTGCATCTTGGAAAAAGAGGCACTTGGACATGGCAATCAGTGCAGACTAAGACCAGCCACCCGTTCTTCATTGTGGCATCTGGTCTAGATCTGCACTGATTGCAGGATTAAAGAATGCCATACTTTACTTACTGGTCGATGAACAAGCTAATCCATGTCTACACATTTGTTGATGACAGAGTGACCCCTTTTACCACAACATAGGCTGTATAAAAAATAAATTATACATTAAACCTGTGTTAAGCATTGACTTGATAAAAGAGCTTTCTGTATAACTTTGGTTCTGCATTAAGTGACCACCTGCATCTAATAGAAGCCATGATATCTCATTTTATGGCTGTTCAAGACAGGTTGGACTGTATTCTAAAGAAACAAATATTTGAGTGTTGCTGTTTGAAATCTAGAGTGTAGATAACAAAATTGTCATGTTAACATAGCTGTCAAGGGTCCGATTGTGCTATGAGTGAGACTTATCAATTCAGCTGGGGGTCCAGGGGCTGCAAGGTCTCTGGTGGTTCCAAGGCAACGCCTTGATTGGGGTCCAGGGGGCAAAGCCCCCGGAAGCTCCCAAAAAGTAGCGTTTTTGAAGCCTTTTGAGGACCCCTCCTGGCATGTTTTCTTGCATTGAAATGTTTAAATCGACACCGTAAATGTGCAACACGTTACCAGTCGACAGGTTTGCTACCACACATTGGCCGTTTGGATTCGTTGTGAAATTTTGTCTATTCGACTGGGAACTCGACTTGTTCCGTTACAACACGTTGTCGAACATGATAAAAATGCGTTTACTCCGCCCTCTTTTCGTTGACAACGAAAACCGCAAGTCGAATACGGCCATGTCCTATTACGTCATCGGGAAACCCCGCTAATTTACTAGGGTTTAAGATAAATAATTTACCCACGGTCATCGAAAATACACGGCTAGAAAGGTTAAGCGTGTGAGCATGATTCGGGGCTTAAATGCGTGTGACACACTCGCAATGCGTGAGACTTGACAGGTATGCATTAATTAAAACAGAATTTTGACTGATTATGCCACTTTTGGACTTGTTTGTTGATGATTTCACCTTTTAAATAAAAATCTTATTAAATAATATTGGGACATTTTGATTATTTAATGTGCTATGTATGTTCTTTAGATTCTAGAATATTTTTATACCCCCACCACCATGGCTATATAGGAATCACCTTGTCTGTCCTTCGGTCGGTTGGTCCGTCTGTCCGTTGCTCACAGACCATCGGGACAAAGATTGGAGCATAACTCCTTACCAAGAAACACCAAATTTGGTTTGTGGATGCATCTTGGAGAGCCAGATTGTTATGTTCCAAAACTAGGTCACTGTGACCTTAAACCCATATCTTATGAAAACTTTGTCCAGGCCATATTTTCTGCAACTATATGCCCTAGAAACATTAAACTTGGTTAACTGACACATCTTAGGAAGGTGGTCTGTTATTAAGTCATTTTGACCTTGACCTTTGATCTATATAGTAGAAAAACTGTGTCTGAGCTATAACTCCTAAACAACATTACCTAGAAACACCAAATTTGGTGTGTGGATGCATCTTGGTGAGCCGGAGTGTCATGTACAAAAACTAGGTCACGGTGACCTTGACCTTTAACCCAGATAATATGAAAACTTTGTCCAGGCCATATTTTCTTAACTATATGCCCTAGAGACATTAAACTTGGTATGTTCCAGTATTAGGTCACCTTGACATTGACCCTTGACCTATATAACAAAAAAACGTGTCTGGGCTATAACTCCTACACAGCATTACCTACGAACACCAAATCTGGTGTGTGGATACATCTTTGTGAGCCGGAGAGTTAAGTACAAAAACTAGGTCTTTTTGACCTTGATCTTTGATCCATATCAGAGAAAAATTTGTCCTTACTATATTTCCTTAAATATATGCCATATTCATTGTAGGAAAGAGAAAGGTGAAGATCATTACCACTTTTTATTGACAAAATGTATGTCACGACCTTGAACAAATGCTAAAGTGTGAGGTTATCAAATCACCTTCAGTGATAGTTCTAGTTTCGGCTAGTTTGTTTTTAGCATGCAGTTAGATGCGATAAATGACATCAAGTGACATGTAGGGGGGTCCTACAACCATATGTAACAAAAGTTTACCCACCTCTTCCCTCTTCCCTGGATAACTGATGTGACTGTCATGTCAATAAATTCTAAAACATATTCAATAAACTTACTTTGCATGAGACAGGTAGCAGTTCATACCCCTGTAAAACACAGGAGTAAGACATTTATTTCTGAAATAAGCCCATATCACATTAAGCATTTATGCAAATGATTTTATAAATCATAAAACATGATAAATGGGCTTGCCTAATCAAGATGGATAACTCTTGGTTGAAAAATACAAATTACGGGCCTTGTTGTTCTAAGAAACTTCTGTTAAGTTTTCTGTGCATCTTCGTATTAAGCTTGTATCTCATTGACCACTCAATCTACTTGAAACTTTACAGAAGTGATCAGTGTTCTCAACCAATGAAGATAAATAACGCTTGGATTAAGTGCAATTGTTTGCCATTTTGGTTTGGTCTAATTGCATATTACTCTCAAGTTTGCTTGTATTGCAGTAGTGAATTCAGCCAATTGATTTGATCAGGAACATTTCATAGTTAAGTCGGATAACTCTTGGTTGAATTTTATGCAAAAAATGGACCATCTTTTGAAGTAACACTGACTTTATTATTCAGAGCTATTTTAATTACAAAGAGAAGGGATTATTCGAGCTTGCTGACTTACCGATAGCTCTTGGTTTTGTAGTTGTTAAAACATGCATAAAAAATTGTCATTGCCATGGCTCAATTATAGAATGTAATTAATAATAAATTATTCTGAGTGGTGGACAAAATACTTATTAGTCCCCTACCATGTAATGGTGTGGGGACTATAGATTTGCTCCATTCCGTCAGTCCATCCATCCTTCAGTCTGTCTGTCTGTCAATCTGTCCGTCCGTCTGTCTGGATTTCTTGTCCGGGCTGGATCTTCCACATGCTCGATTAGATTTTTATTATGCTTCATAATTATTCTCCATACTAAGATGATGTGTCATGCACATTACCCAGTCTCCTATGCCCAAGTTCAAGGTCACATTTTGGGTTTAAACGTTTTTACCACCACTTCTTGCCTGGGCTGTATCTTCCACATGTTTTAATGGAATTTGATACTTGATAATTAATGCACATCACCCAGCCACCTACTGCAAAGGTCAAGGTCACAGTTTGAGCTCAGGCTTTTCTGTCTTGTCCAGGCTGTGTCTTCCACATGCTTGCATGAATTTTGATATTAATAAACACAATTACATACCATAGCAAGATATGTCATGCTTAGCAGCCAGACACCTACTCTCAATGTCAATTAAGGTCACAGTTTGGGGCTCAAACATTCTCAGGCTATTTTGTTGTGCTGCCCCAGTACGGGACTTCTGTATTGCCGGCAATACTCCTTTAACTTGTTTTCTGATGCTTTGCAAACAGTGTAGATCTTGATCGGATTCCACATGGTGACTGGTCTTGGTCTACACTGTTTTCAGTATATTAAGACTCAAAATTGCACAGCATGACTCATTTATCCTAAATATTTTGGTAAAAGAAACAAGCAATATAGTGTAGAGCCAGTTCAAACGCCTCTTCAGTAGCAGCTAGGTCAGTGGTTCTACTCAGTTGTCCAGCTGTGCAACTGACAGGGTTCTGAGGTCCTCCTCCACTAGTAATTAGCAGGGTGTTTGAAAAATGATTGAAATACTGTCAAATTGACATAACCTAACAAAAGCGAACAAAAACACTTTGGTGTCACCAATTTTTTTAATCGTCTTTAAAAGATGATTCTAAGAAATAGTCATACCATAGGGTTTGATGAAGAAATATGAATCCTATAATTTGAAATATTGGTGTCAGGCTTGAGCTTTGTATACCAGGCATGCAGACAGAGTGTCTGAACATTTACCCCTTTGAGTGTTGGGTAACACGTTTATAGGTCCTTTGTAAACAGTGTAGACCCAGATCAGATGGCTCCAGTAGGAACCCTCTGATCAGGGGGTGCACTGTTTGTCATATTTTAATAGCAAAGGGAGAACATCTCCAAGATGATAATATAAACTAATCAGTGTTCAAAATTAGAACAGTCCATTTGAAAATTATTGAAAGGGTTAACATATACATGGTAGCCACCGTTTTTGCCAGCTCATTTAGGGACGTTTTGGGTATCTAAGAGACAAGCATGTGACAGCTATAAAATTGACGACTTTTTAATACAGACAGGACAATGGTATGATTCGAGGATTTTCAGTATAACAAATGTGAAAATAAAAAGCAATGAAAGTTTAAAATATTTGGCTTTTGAAATTCGACATAGTTGACAATTAGGGTTATTGATGAAACTTCTTAACATTGCTTTTGAACAATGATTTCTATTCTCGCATTAAAGAATGTTCATTTCACTAAAAGTCATTGGGGAAATGAGCTTGTTGTGAATCTCATTGAACCTTTACTGGAGTAGAGAAAAGTGTTTTTGTATGGCAATTTTCATGTAGATTTGACTACAATATCATTTTGAGATAACTTTGTGTCTCATCTGAATCAAAACTGTTTGCCTAGAAATAATTGATTGGCCTGTAGCAAGCATAAGTTAACAGTTTTCTTGCTGCTAAATCTGTCTCCTGCTTTAACTTTTGTTATTCTGTTTCTATTTTTAATGTCGCCCACAAGAGGTATAAGTTGTAATTATTGCAGTGTGTCAAACTGATATGCTAGGATGCCTATCAGACCCAAAATATACCTTGGTATCAGATTTGGGTCTTGCTGTTTGCATAATCTCTTTTGGTCACAATTAGATGGTTACGGGTTAAAACATTTTTAGCTCACCTGGCACAGAGTGCCAAGTTGAGCTTTTGTGATAGTCCTGTGTCAGGCGTCGTGTGTTGTCAACAGATTACACAAACTTCTTCTTCTCTGAAACTTCCTTAGATGGTCCCCTATGAAAATTAGTCAAATGGTTCAATTCCATGAAGAACTTTGGTTGCCATGGCAACAAAAGTGAAAAAACTTAAAAAATCTTCTTCTCAAAATCCACTGGCCAGAAATGAATGATATTTGGCAGAAATAGTGTTTAATTGGCCCTCTACCAAGATTGTTCAAGTCATGATATCTAAAAAAAAATGGCCACCAGGGGTGGGGCCAGTTTTTTTTATATGGCTATATAGAAAACTTTAAAAATCTTCTTCTCTGAAACCACTTTCTAGATTTGAATAATATTTGGTAGAAATAGTGTTTAGGTGGCCCTCTACCAAGATTGTTCAAATCATGATATAAAAAAATATAGCCGCCAGGGGTGTGGCCAGTTTTCTTTATATGGCTATATAGAAAACTTTGAAAATCTTCTTCTCTGAAACCACTAGCCAGATTTCAATAATATTTGGTAAAAAAAGTGTTAAGGTGACCCTATACCAAGATTGTTCAAACCATGATGATATCTCAAAAAACATGGCCACCAGGGGCGTGGCCATTTTTCATTATATGGCTATATAGAAAACCTTGAAAATTTTCACTGAAACCATTGACCATATTTCAATAATATTTTGTAGAGATAGTGTTTATGTGACCCTCTACCCAGAGTGTTCAAATCATGATGATATCTCAAAACACATGGCCCCCAGGGGCGTGGCCAGTTTCCTTATATGGCTATATAGAAAACTTTGAAAATCTTCTTCTCCAGAACTACTGGTCCGATTTCAAATTAATTTCACAGAAGTGATCCTTGGGTGGAACTCTACCAAAGTTGTTCAAAAAATGATATGTCAAAAAACATGGCTGCCAGGGGCGGGGCCAGTTTTCCTTATATGGCTATATAGAAAACTTTGAAAGTTGTCTTCTTCAAAACTACTAGTCTGCTTTTGAAATTAATTTCACAGAAATGCTCCTTGGGTGGACCTTTACCAAAATTATTCAAAGAATGATATGTCAAAAAACATGGCCGCCAGGGGCGATGCCAGTTTTCCTTATATGATTATATAGAGAATAATTGTATTTTGCAGTGTAAGATCGAATTATATTTCATTGAGTGGGAAGCAAAGATGGTGTTTCCACGAGTTGCGAAGCCACAAGTGAGAACACCACCTTTGCTTCCCACGAGTGAAATATAATTCGATCTTACACTGTAAAATATAATTATTTTATTTCTTACATGTATAATCTTGAAATTTAAAGTTTAGACAGTTATAAATAAGAAAAAAAATGTGACAAAGTCAAAAAAAAAAAAATGTTAGTCAAAAAAATAAATAAAAAATGAGTAATTAAAAACCCAAACAACAAAGGTTTCTTTTTTAATTTTTTGAACTCAAAACCAAAAATTACACTCAAAACAAAAACAGAGAAATCCCTACAAAACACTGTTAGGCATGTAAGAAAAGATCACACTCTTTAAGATCATTTCTATAGAATGTATCTTATATGGCTTTATAGAAAACTTTGAAAATCTTTTTCTCCAAAACTACTGGCCCAGTTTAGTCGTTTGTTGATGGTAACAGAACAGGTTTGTCAAACCATTCAAACTGCTCCAAAGTTTCGGAGGTTTGCTTGTCCGAAGAACGATACACTTTTGCCAAAATGGTGGACACAGAAGGTCATGGTGGTTATGAAAAGGGATAAAGTATAAGGAAACTGTATTATTTTATACTATGCCTGCATTTGATTTCCATTTCATTTCATTAGAATGCGTTACAAAACGAACATCCTCATTGATTGTCTATAAAATTGGTCCAAACCCAATCTGATTTTAGACAACATTGTGTCAAACCCAAACTTTAAACTGAAACCAGTTTGTGGGGAACAAACGTGCCATATTTCAACGGGAGGGAATAACATTTCTATTAACTCTAAGCCCACTGATTATATTGTCATCTATTTCTCTTCAAACTATTGTCTGAGAGTCTAACCCCTTGGATCTGGACCAGGCGCCGAGTTACATTATATCTGATCTGAAGCTAAGCTGTTTGCAATTATTGTTTCAGTTGTAAGTAAGAGCTACACTGTAGCTTTGTGGTTGCAGACAAAAAAATAACTTTGGTGGCAAAGGGGTGAAGGCAATATAATTCATTTGTATTTTGTTATCAGTTTTATTGATTAACCAGACTTCCGAATTATTCATTTGCCGCCATATTTGATAATGCTCTTTTGTGGTAGGATACATTAGAACATAAAAGTCATTTAGTAAATCATATTGGGAGAGAGGAAGTGTTATTAAATATTAAGATATTCCTTAATCGCTTCCTCTCCAAATGTGAATTTTTAAATTAACCGTTATCCTGCCTTTTTGTGCCCATTGATAGCACGAACAAACAGCACGGAGCTGGAGTCATTCAGCATCTGATCTAGATCCAACATATTGACACTAAACAAGTATGTTAGTTAAAACATAGGTAAATTAAATGACCATAATACCACCACCTCGTGGAGTTACTCTCATCATTCTGAAAATTACATAACCTGAATTTATCGGATCATATTTTGTTAATTCAAAATAAACAACCAATGAGGTAAAACGTGTATTAGACTGCTCCAAATGCAATCAGGTTCTACACTATTTGCCAATGCCTGGTGGCTGTAGACTAGTAATTACAGTACTAACCAATCAAAAGCAGACAACTATTTCAACAGATGACAAATACAGCAGCATGCTACAAGCTGCTATTTTCTGGTCACCATGTCGCCTTATTCCTATCATTCTATACTGAGTAGAACAAAGGGGGCCTTCAGGACTATTATTGCTAAAAAACTATTCTGTAGCATCAGGAGGGTTACCGTGGAAATGGTTTTGTATAGAACGTAATTTGACACTTGCTGCTGTAGAACTGTCCCGGTGCGGCCTGTCGCACACTGCATGTCTGTGGTGATGTCACAACTAATGGGCTGGTTCTCAATAATTGAAAATCAGCGGGAACAAAGAACATTGAGAAAAACGGGGCTTGGGTCGCTAGACTGTGTGTGTCATTTAGGGGATGCTGGTGAATTGTGAGGCTGACCTTGTTATGAACCCCTATTTAAAGATTATCGATGTTGTGTTGGGGACGGATATCAAGGATCATGCTTGTAATAGTAGAAATTGATGTCTCAGGGATTTTTTCATTGTGGTAAATGAATCGTACAACTTTTAGAATAGTCTTTGTGTAGGTGATGAAAAAAGTGGGATAAAGAAATGAACACATAATTTGATTTGAGAAAAGTCTCTTCAATGGCTTAGATGTTGATAATTTAAAGTGGTGATGAGAGAGGACCAATATTGTGAAATACCGGCGCGGAAATGGGGGTATATTGGATAGTGTTGGAGAACCAATGATTGCTACTTGTTACGTTTGCTTGAAGGACAGTTTGATTGGACGTCATCACGGCAAATAAGTCATTGGAAATGTAGTTACGTCTGAGTTAGGATGTTGAGATACATGGGAATAGAGCAGTAATGAGATTGTTTGAGAGAGGGCTCCAAGGTAATCTATCTTGAGGTGAATATTGGACTATACTCGGACAGGACAAGATCAATTGTAGTGTTGGAGTAACAAATACAGATGCAGGGCCTTTGCTTTAACTCTTTGCATGTTGAGTACTGAGATCTTGCTTAATGAAGTTGCTTTCACTGGCAGTCAAAAGTTTAGTGCAGTAGCAATAAAGTCAAGGGAATATCCAAATTTGGAATAGATCTCATCTTGAGAAAATAAGAGAAAGCTGTGACAGTTCCATGTTTTGGATGGGTTATCATAGGGTTGAAAATCTACTGCTTGCATACAAAGAGTTAAATCAACACTATTAAGAAGTGTCCTAAGATGAGAGGCGCTGCGGTAGTGCCACATGTAAACCACTTTTTCAAAATCATGTGCATAATTATCTCCACCAATCTCTGTCTTATTTCTACTCAGTAGAATTCCCTTAATGAGGAAAATTTTAGTGAGTGGTGACATGATAGGATTCGGTTGAAAGAAATGAAAATATTTTGTGACTGCTTGTTATAGATTTGTCTTAAAAAGATGAGTCTAATGATTGGTCAAACCATAGGGTTTTAGAAAGCAATCTTCAAACTTTGTTTATGCATGCTTATCTGTAGCCCTCTTTATCAGAACTTGCAGTATTGCACTATAACAAGGGAAGTAAACTGCTGATCATTGCTCGTGATTTCGTGCCTGTACTTAATGGATGCCTGTCAGTGGTATAAAAGGAAAATTAAAGCTGCATTATTTATGAGCAAGATCAGTTAGTAGTAAGTGTTTTTGTTTATCTTCATTTGTATATTAACCCCTTAACTTATAAATACATCTTTTTATCACATAAGTTAGCATCTGGGAGGGATATAAAGAAGTGACATAAATATTATATGTAACTTCAGTGACATAACTAAGCAAATGTGCTTGCTTGAAGCCGGTCCATAAGCAGGCTCAAAAGCCGAATGAGGGACCATCATTCTGCTGGTGTTCCGTATGATGTTATTGTCATCAGGGGGTTGTTAAGATTTCGCGTTCTAATTCCCACTTTTTATGGCAAAAACCTATACAGAGGACGTTTTGTTCAGTTTGTATAGCTGTGCAATTTTCAAGTGATAAATAGAATCGTACATTTGTGTTTATTCATTATCAGTTTTAGGAATATCTTTACTAAAACAATATGACCCTTGCCAAGGCTCGCGTCATATAGTCATTTCATGTTAGATCCTTTATTTACACCTCTGTGTATTGACTTATGAAAACACTTTGTGTCTGGACTTTTGAGAACATTGTGGGATGTGGAGCATTTTACACAATGTTTTTAAAATTAATCAAAATTTCAGGGTTCCTTTTATGTAGAGTGATATTCTTGCTATTTATCAGATGCTTTCATTGTTGATGCGTCTTCAAATAAGATACTATATGAGGTTATTAGTTTACAATGTACAATATTATGTAACTGTATTGTTAAGGTGGACTGATGTTTACAGGATATACTGAACAAAGTGTGAAAATTATTATGGAATAGTTGTGCAATGTGAATTGGAAACTAATAAACTGAGATATGTGCATTAAATCATGGTTAGATTGAATGTAAAACAAAATGAAAGTTAACAATTATACATACTTACATACGCATTGATATGCACATGTACGGAATGACATCTGTTGCAAAATTTCTGCAAAGGGACATAACTCTGCCATACTGGTATCTTACACATTTGGGAAGATGTGACTATTGAAAGGACATTTATGATATACTTATATAATATGATGCATGGATATGCTACTTTTACGGATAGACAATTGTATGAAATGTGTGCAATAAGGGACATGACTCTGCCATGCTGGTATCTTGTACATTCTATGGGATGATGTGACTGGTACAAGGACGTTTATCATCTGTGTTGGATGACGATGGAGAGGCGCACGTTTCTATTTCAGGTAGGTGTACCCCATACTCTTTCCTTCACATGATATTTTAAGACTCATTAACATTGAAGGTATATGATGAATATGAAGATTATCTAGTAGAAAGGAAATGACCAATTTTGAATGGCTTTTGAAAACATTGAGAAAAATGGAACATTTGCTCATTATTATCAAAATAGGGGTGAGCGCAAGACAGTCGTAACTACCTTCTTCATCTATTATGCACTTATGCCTGTCTTGTGCTTAACCCTCAAAATTTTAATGCTCCATTTCTTACAATGCTTTCAATAAGCATCTGTAAGAGAAGGATCAAAAGGCATAGTTATTGAGTAAAGGGTTCAAGCCACCTGAATATTTATAAGAGACTCCATCCATAGATTCAAGTAGTTGTTACCCATTACTTGCTGAATATTTATTATGTCTCCCCCATATAGGGGGGAGATATATTGATTTTGTGCTTTCCCTCCGTCTGTCTGTCTGTCTGTCCGTCTGTCTGTCTGTCCGTCCGTCTGTCTGTCTGTCCGCACAAACATTCACATACATATGTGTCTAAAATGTCCAAAGGAAAAAATACTTTTTTTACTATCATTAG
>JAULCE010106429.1:0-12500 GCA_032359355.1 Macoma nasuta | reverse complement strand
TTAAAATTTAGTGAACCTATTGTCTGAGTGTCAAATAGCTTGGATCCAGATCAGACGCCGAGTTACTCGGCGTCTGATCCGGGTCTACGCTGTTTGAATAATACCTTAGGTCGCGATTAGCAGGCTAAGGGTTAATTACTTAGAGAATTAAGCGGTGGCAGGTATATATCTAAGCAAACAAAAGATTATATATATAAAGTAAAATCCTTAATAAATGCGACATATAACAGGATACCTGCCGTGTCATCGGAAATAATAATAATAATAAGGATGATAATAAACTCTTTATTTTACGAAAGTAACTCTTTAAGACATACATCAGAACATCGTTTGACGATAAAGGCCTTCACATGCAACTCTCTCTCTCTCTCTCTCTCCCTCTCTCTCTATCTCTCTTTTTCTTCCCTCTCGCTCTCATTCAATGATTATAACTTCAGATAAAAGTTGATTATAAAGATTTAATAAAAAAAGACAGACATGATAACTGTTCTTATACAGCATTTATATTTTTGTATGAAACATATATTTCCAACCCGACCATTTCTCAGGATTTTTCCGGAGATCTCCGGATTTTTCCGGATTTTTAAAGATATTCTCCATAACCATTCTCAAATTTCAAGCAGCATGGGTCACAATGAGACGCCGTGTCACACGGCGTCTCATTGGGATCCAAGCTGTTAGCAAATGCCATCATAGTTTCTTCCGTAGCACGCATAAAGGTGAACATATACCAAGATCTCCGGATTTTTATGGTCCAATTATGGTCACCCTGTATTTCCAACGAAATGCATAACTTATATACCACAGGGAAGCTGAGACCCAGAGGTTAAATTAGTTACAAAATATTTGGTTATTTGGTACATGCATATATGGAGTAAAAGTTATTACCGCGGTGTTTTACATACCAGTATGATTTGAGCTTCAGTGTCATTCTTTTTTAACTCTACATATCTTTTTACACCAAAGTCCGATTACATATACTATATATACAGTTCCAACGCTTAGAACGACACCTTTCATTTGATACTAACATATTTAAAATATATGCATCATCGGGTGAATAAATGGTACCACCGGGGTTTTCAAAAGTACCTAAATGCGCGACTCGCAGGCGGCCGGTTTTCACTCGCAATAAAGTTTGATCACAACGTCCGATTCAAATATGCTACATTCCGTATGAAATCTTAAATTTAAACAGGAATACCCCCACCCCCACCCCCACCTCGCTCACAACCCCTACCCCCATATTTACAATTAAAAGGGAAGCGTCGGGTTATGTTTGGAGTCGGCGGCGGCCTTTCTTTAACTCATTTTATCTTTTTTAACCCGAAGTCCAATTCACATATTCTATCTAAACCATATGAAAGCTTAGATTCAAAACATTGATTTTTGTGATTTTTGATTTGATACTAAAATATGCAATTTTTAGCATTTTGGCCGAGTAATAGGGTTGAGCCGGGTTTTCTTCGGCCGTATAATACACCTGTCCATGCGTTTGCACGGAGACCACGTGCGTTTTACGTGTACATCTGCCGCCATCTTTTATTCTACATATTTTTACGCTGAACTGTAAAGAACGCTGCAATTTCTGCAATGGTGCGCTATCAGCTGATAATGCAGAAAAGGAGGAACTAATAGTAAAAGGTAGAAAATACTAGAAATTTAGCGGACTACACAACAATTGTGACAAAATTCAGCTTCCGTGGCGATACCAACCAGGGTGTGAACAGCCGATAGCCTTCATTTGGCGCTAAGTACCTGAGATTAGGGTCCCTCATTGGAAAGTCAGGTTGAATAACCAACGGAATCCAACTTGCGACAGATGATGGAATTGGGTGGGTAATGGGTATGACTGAAGTGCAAAAACTTGTTTTCGCGAAAACAATTCTAAAGTGCGAAAACAACTTTGAGCTTATTCGGGGACCTTTAGCCCCATGTCGAATATATTTGGATGAATTATGATAAAATATGTGTATTGGACGAATAAGTTGGATTATGTTACTGTTCTGAAAGTAAGTAAAATAATAAAGTACCCACCCCCACCCCCTTCGATTGTTCCCAATAGGCGTGAAAGTATTCCCCCCCACCATTTTTCCTAATAGGAGTTAAAGTATCCCCCACCATTGTTCCCAATAGGCGTGAAAGTAACTGTTAAACCATGAAAGTCGCATGCAAAAAAGTGGCAAACCTGGCTAATCCTCTCTAGTGAGGCCCTGACATACTCAAGGGCTATCTTTGATTCATACTGAATATGCAGTCAACTTTTGATTCTTGAATACTGCATGAACATGCACAAAAGATTACTATAAATCAACTTGCCACACAATTTACTTCTTCTGACCCGAGTCTACAATGTTTGCCAATGTCCCTTTTATGGGAAAAAGCAGATGTAAACGTCACAAACCGACAAATAACCATTGTTAGAATTTTGTTCCCCATTTTAAATGCTAAAGGCCTTTTAGTAAAAAAATACAATTTAAGTCTACAATAACTCTAAATATGTCGCGGGCCCTAGCTGTTTATACCCAGATCAGTTTCACCAAATTTTAGCTCTTTGCTCCATATGCTATGATTTAGACTTATCCACAAGGAAAGAATCTGATGAAACTGATGAGTAAAATATCTGAGAGCAAGAAAGCATTAAAATTTAAATGGATCTGAAAATATTGTGAGAAATTAAGCATGTGCTTATAATACAATCAACACTGTGACTGCCTTTATGCTTTTATATTTTGTACCTTTACAAAACTCTTTTGCACTTACAACTGTTGGTTAAGCCTTTATTCCATATGCTACTTAAATACTCAATCGCCATGAAAGTATATGACGAATAGGAAGATTGTCTTAGAGAAAGGAATACAAATTTTGAATAGCTTTGAAATCCTTGTGGACAATTGAGCATTTGCCTGTCAGAAGCAAATGCTCTTATTTCCACAAGGTTCTCATTATTCGTCTGCTACAGAGGAGTAAAGGATTAAATTGTAACAAGTTTTACCTTAGCTATGACCAAACTCTGTATACAAAAGGTGTCTTTCACACATTAGGGTGTCGGGTCTACAGTATAAAATGTGTTACAACTTTTATGATCCATCCATATCAACCTTTGTAGTTGTATCAATGCCAATTAAAAATGTACTCTGCTTTATCTGAAAGAGTTTATTAATGCCCCTCAATATTTAGCAAACCTGTATACCTGATCCTGATTAGTCAGTTGACAAACACTGCAAACAGGTATAAAACAGTTTGATTTAGGTGAGACACCGAGTTACACTGTTATCTTAACTCTTTTAACATGGTTGAACTATACGGACAAAAAGTGTAGAAGCTAATCAGGGGGTTATTTGAGCTATCTGGTCCACATGATCTGATAAGAACGTTTACTTCTGGATCTACACTGATGTGTATTTTCATTGCATATCATATATTATATCTGCTAAACAATTATTGTTATTATATAGAGAAATATAGATAGATAGATAGAAGTCAATATATAACTGCAAAGTTTAAAAATATTCATAAATGAGTTGTGTGATTTCACAGAATTGCATGATATGTGTAATTCCTTACAACAAAGCAGAAACTTGAATTGTAATTCCTTACAACAAAGCAGAAACTTGAATTTGGATTTAACATCTTATTTCTATTCCTTTCTATCATAGATGAGTCTAAAATAGCATTTGATCAAACGTATGAAAGTAGTTCTTAATTTCATTAATTAATTTGGTAAAGTAATTGGTAATTTAATGATGAATTTTCAGAAAAATTAGTAATTTAATTAGTAATTTAATTGAAGAATTGGCAAAGTAATGGTAATTGAATTAATTACTTTATCAAGCAATTGACCCCATCCCTGCTCATGGATTGCACAAGTAAATGGAAGGTCATCCAGCCTACGAAGTAATCAAATAATATATCATAGTGGCTGTTTATTACATATGCTCACTTTGTTCAAAACGAAAGTAAACAGACGCTTGTTTTCTTATCAGATGCTATAGGAAATGACTTTTGATCAAGTTAATATGTCTGTAAAAGTCACGGTTTTAATTGGTGAGTGCAGTGGAAAAAAAGCTATTCCTTATCGTTTGAACGCTAACAAAACACAATGTAGATAATCTGCAAAATGGCAATAACCTGATCATTTATTAAATGATTTATTATAATGAGTGGCAAACAGTTTGCTGCCCGATCCGACGACGAATAAGTCGGCACTTGAGCTGGCTCAACCATGTTTACACACGTTTAGAGTGTTTTGTATCTAACGCGTTAGATGGTAAAAGTAGAATATAAATCATGCAATCTATGTCAAATAAACCTTACAAGATCCACATCTAAAAGTTAATATACCCTATGGGAAGCACATACTAGAATACATACCTATTTGTTATAGAGGCAGTCAAAAACGTAAATTACCACAAGGATATGTCAGATGGCAAGTGAGCTAAAATTAGCAGTCTACTACTTTGACATTAATATCACATTGATTAACATGTAGCGAAGCAAAAGAAAATTAATGATAAATGATTAAGTTAAAAAGTCGTAAGACTGTAATGTACAAGTAACTAAAATAGCAATATGCTAATTCTACACCGACATTACAATCATTCTGGTTCAAATGTCGGCGGAAAAATAGGAATACTATTGATACAAATGAATGAAACATGTTGGTAAGAGAAGGGGCGATAATCTTTAATTCAATGTATCAACTAAAGAAAATTGTCCACAAGTCAAAAACGAAAATAACCATAACGCTATGTCAAAGATGGCAAGTGAGCTAAAATGTGCAGTCTACACCATTGACACTAATATCATACTGGCTAACTTGTAGCGAAGCAAAAAACAATAAAGATATAATGATTACGCTAAAAAGTCGTGAGCATGTAATGTAAAAGTCGCTAAAATAGCAATATACATATTTTACGTCGGCATTACAATCATACTGGTTGAAATGTCGGCGGAAAATTAGGAATACTATTGATACAAATGAAGTAGCATAATAATTGGCAAGAGAAGGGGGCAATAATCTTAATTCAATGTATTAACTTATCCACAAGTCAAACAAGTAAAATACCACAACGAAATATCAAAGATGTCAAACGAGCCAAACTAAGCTGTCTACTATACTGACACTAATATCATATTGTTTAACTTGTAGCGAAGCCAAATTATAAATTACGCTAAATAAATGAAGGTAATGCTCAAGTCGTTAAAATAGCAATATACTATTTTTACACCTACACTTTAATCATACTGGTACATAATTTGGCGAATAAACGAGGAACAATATTGATAAAAAAAAGAAGTTTAATGCCTAAAGATATAACAATATCAATAAAGTAGCTAATAAAGCAATGTTCTAGTTAGCACAGAGACACCAAAATCCCACTAGCTCAAATTTCGGTGAAGGAAAAGGGATGTTAAAAAAGGGAGTTGGGCTTTATATTCGTTAAACCCGAGGTGAAACTAAGTAGAACAATTAAAGCTTAGCTGCTATTGAAATAAACAAAAGTAATGTACATCAAAACGTGTTGTAAATCATTTACTCCCCCATACACTTACAAATCACAATAAGGGGTGTTTCAAAAAAACATATAAAAAACAAGAGAAGTGTCTGAAATTCGACACAAAGCACCATTCCATTGACTGTAGAAAAATAGGAGTATAGCGATTATCCTATTGTATATTTTTAGTAGTTCGCATTGTGTGATGTTAATTCCGATCATACTGAAATATATGTTTGTTTACAGACTCCTGGTCAATGTTTCTACAATATATACGATTCGTTTTAATTATCATTATGTAACTATGATAATCGGCATCTGGAATGGTCGTTAAGTTTTGAACCTTGTAAGTTTTGTTTCAAGTGGTGAAACTGACTTCTGATGTCCAAATTGATTTAATCCTGGTCAGAGGCCGAGTGATTCATCATCTGACTTGGTACAAAACCATTTGAAAATACACATGGCCGCGATGAACGTGGTAGATGGATTCTCTTTATATCGAGATTATTCAGTCCATTCATAGCAATACTCCAAAGCAATAAAAACAGCTTCAATACAAACATGCGTTCATCAAGTTAAGCATTATAGTGCAGTAAATTAATGCTAACAGTTTATCTGCCAATTGAGGCAATGCAAATATCCTCAAACAGAATGGAGTACATCGAGTGAGATATAGAATCCAAGCAGACAAAAATGTCAACAGATGACAGATTTGGCGGCGGAAGACAGGATTATCGAGCAGTGAGTCCGACTTATACAATTTCAGATACTCATTTGGATCCTTACTTAGAAAGCGACCATACAGTGTTTCAATCATGAAACAAGGGAGCCGGACAAAAGTCGCCTTGCCATTTTTGACAGGGTGGACAAAAAGCCCCATTTCATTTTTATGGGGTGGACAAAAGAAATAAGTAAAAAGTAAAAGTGATACTTTTGTCCACCCTGTCAAACTGTTGTGGGGACTTTTGTCAACCCTGTCAAACTGGTATGGGTACTTTTGTCCATCCTGTCAAAATTGCATGGGGACATTTGTCAATGGGAATTTTTGTCCTACAATCATGTTACAGTTATGCATTATATAGATTTATTTTATAACGCCGTGCTTTTCATATATAAATAAATGTGGGGAATGATTATTCTAAAGCGTTTGAAAATGTAGATAATGTTAAATGTAAATTGTTTTATTCAATATATGGTGTAGTGCAAGTATACACCCTTCGTTAATCTGTTTGTTTCAAATCTTATTTGAGGCAATATTTGATCTTTTAAGAACATAGTAAGGGGGCTTGTTTGGCCGAATTTACAAAATCAGTATTTTATATTGCTTTGATCTTAAATCTTTCTTTTTTTAAAAAAAAGCAAATACTTTTACCTAAAGAAAGTGTGTGTTTGTTCATTCAACAGAGGCTGTGTATTGATTTTCTAGAATCACATGTATGTGATTGGTTAGGCCTGACAACAGTTGTTTAATTTCGTTTGTAGACAATGTATAGCCAGAACAGATACAGAATTAATCGATGACTGGTCTGACTTCAATCTGACGTCGAAAAATATGATTCTATATAGACAAACGATAGTTATCTATCGTTTAAACTCTTGCTCAAACAGTTCAGAGCCAGACCAGACGTCAAGTCACTCAATGGTTGATCTGGCACCAAGCTGATGCCATATGAAAGAAAAATTATTCTTATCAGTATATAATTTTTTATCCTTGTATATGCTTTTAATTAGTCTCACCTTGCCTGTGTAAAAATGGTGAGAAATCTTAGTCTCCTATAATTAAAATTACAATATGAATGGCATGGTTTACACTTTTTTATAGATTAGGTATGTATATTTGTATGTTTTGTATGTAACCATGATGAGATGAAATAAAGAATAAATGTAACTCAATTATAACAGTAATAGGATTAAGAGCGAAATCCAAAGTTTAAACTTAGAGATTGAGCAAAATGTCAAGCTACTAAATTTAGTAAAGCGGGATTATTGAGATTCCAATACAAACTCTATGCATAGGACTTTGAAAGACAATGAACTGGAAGCAAAAGCAATATGATTGTTTGGAGTACAATCATATCTTATCTAGGAAATAATTATTAGGTTAAATCCGGCAATGAATATGACATCGCTCTAAATAACTCGAGAACAAATATAAAATATCCGGTACTGATATAGTAATTTATATCTCACATAAATGGTATTGACTGCTAAAAACCCATATTCATGAAACGGGGTTATAAATAAATCGACGGTTTCGTTCCAACAAAGCGTAACTGTGATTTTGCCAAACTTCACTTACGCCGATTTAGAACGAGCCCGGATAAACTTATGCCAACCTGGGATAATCGGCAACTACACAAATGACAAAGAGACAATACTGTTCTTTCAGATCTGGGAAATCTAGTGTCCACTTAGGTTTTAACAAGGGTTTTAAACGCCGCCATTCTTTCCCTGCTTATGCGTCATTCACCGATAACAAACACACATAGAGTTTGGAGTCAGATCAGTCGCCAATTAACTCTGAGTCCGCTCCGGATCCAAACTCCGAACGGCCGTAAAACGTCGCCCCGTACTTCATTCTCAGTGTTGTTATATTTTCTGGTCATTCGAGATCATGAATTTCAACACTTTTAGTTTTGAAAATTGAATACCGCTTAAGCCGGTGCTAGGGGAAGTGAGTAGTGTTGCATCTTTAATTACTACACATGAACAGACTCAATAAAACCGAGCCTGCAGTTTTCTCTATTTGAATTGGCTTTCTTGCTTTTGATGGATCTCCCTTTTACAGAATTCATAACAACGCATACAATTTTGACGTAATATGTACACGTGGAATACCGGGACGCTTTAGGGGACATCTGGTGATATAAAATAAATAATATAAAAAAACCGATTGAAACATTTGCAATATAATAAATTCGTTATATAGTTTCTTGCCTTGATTTATGACGATTTATTCCCGGCTGGTAAAATTATGGCAACCCTCGCCTAACGGCTCAAGTAACATGCATTTCCTCGACCGAGAATAAATCGTTATATACCGTGGCAAGAAACTGTATAACTAAATAAGTCCGGGTTCGATATTTTATGGGGTCGAAAACTTATGTTTAAACCGGAACTGAAAATGTGATAATATACTTATGTTATATAAATAGTAATGCATGGGTTTTGGCGCCAAATCAGAAATTATCGGTGGCAAATGATATTTTTAGGAATTGAATAACAGCGATAAATAAATAAACGTTTGATTTTCCGAAACTATTGATATGGGAAAGAAAGATTGTTGAATAGTCTCAGTGAAGTTTCAGGACAGACGCCTGCTGCCAAGGCTCTATCTGATCGTGCTCTGTAAATTTGCCATGACATTGTAAGGTGACGACTACAGCACAAAAAAGGTTAAACATTGGCAATAAGGATGGGGGTTGTGATAGAAATGTTTACACAGTTTTGCATTTTCCAGCGGTTGTCAATGGTAAAGCGGGTCTTATAAATTCTGTTCATATGTAGCTTGGCGTTGAAACATTTCAAACAATACAGTCTCTGATTGGCCGTCACGAAGATTTCACTGTGAGGTCTGTTCTTGTTCTTTATTGTTTCTTTTGCAGAGGACAATGTTAAATTTGATTGCAAAAGAGTTTTACGGGAGTGTTCTGACGTAACAAAGTAAAACCAAATATATCCATTCATTCAATACTGGTTATGTCAAAGTTGGCGAGATTATTTAAATAAAGTCGAAGCACACGAAGCTCAAATAAGATTGAATTTTTGGCTGCTCAGATTTAAGTTTCGATCAAGGCAAGAGTTCGACTCATCCTAGTCCAAGAACACAATTATTTACCACCCCCTCTGAATATAACTAATGTGCCGATATAAATGATGCTTTTCACTTCAGCTAAGACAACTTCTGGCACTACCTACGTTTGCTGGGGACGAACTGTCTGTCCTGGGAATGGATCAGAGCTGGTATATCAGGGCGTGGCCGGTGGGTCGCACTTTGGACACACCGGGGCGGCGGTCAACTACCTCTGTCTGCCATTAGATCCAACTTATGGGGAATACTATGAAGATGGAACACAAGGTTGGGGTGGATATGTCTTCGGAGCAAATTATCAGCTCGACGACGGCAGAAATCACCGTATGCTGTTCTTTCCTGACATTGACGCCACTCCTGATTTGTTTAATCAGAATGTCCCATGTGCTGTTTGTCATGTCGCTAGAGAAGCAATGATTATGGTTCCGTCTAAACAGAGCTGTATGCCTGGATGGACGCGAGAATATAAAGGGTTGCTGGCGACCGGGAATTCTAATCATGCAGCTGCAAGTGAATACATTTGCTTGGATGACCAGCCTGAGGTTATTAATGGCGGACAAGCAGATGGGAGTGGTAAAATTCTTTACTTAGTTGAAGGTGTTTGTGGCTTGTTGCCTTGCCCACCATATGTTAAAGGACGGGAAATTACGTGTGCAGTGTGCACGAAATAGACCCGTAATGTAATGACAATGTACGAATGTTTACAATATTACCAATAAATGTTAAAGTTTGCCCTGTCGTGAAATGTTCTCTTATGTCCAACCGTCCTATGAATTGACTCTCGTGCTTTTGAATGATCTCCCATTTACATAATTATAAACTTCACAACAGCAGGTGTCAAGTGCTGTGTGGCGGCCGTAAAACATCACCCCGTACTTCATTCTCAGTGTTGTCATAATTTCTGGTCCTTCGAGATCATGAATTTCAACACTTTTAGTTTTGAAAATTGAATACCGCTTAACCGAGTCTGCAATTTTCTCTAAATGAATTAACTTTGGTGCTTTTGAAGGATCTCCCTTTTACAGAATTGCTTTATCATTTTTTGTCAAAGAAGCGCATTTTAGCGCCTCTATTACTGATGACTATTGAATACATTTTAGGAAATAAGCATTTACTCGTATTCATACAATGATTTCAATACAATGTAAAAATGCATTTTTCCTTTGCCAAGATTTTCATTAGGTTATAAGTTGTAACCTTGTAATGTAGTCTTAAAATAACTTGTGGAGGAAAAGGTTTTTACTTTCAACATTGACTTAAGAAAATGAAAAAAAACAACACTTATTAACTGCATTTATACAGAAAAACATATCGGATTTGGAAAAAAAGACTAAAAGATAGAAACTTCCAAAAAAGTTACTTGCTATTGCTTGAAAACTCAAAAAATAAATTAACATTTGTACAGCTGTGAATGACACCACATTATTGACGCCATTTTCAACCTTACAAGTATTGTTATTACGGGGTTTCCACCTTTAGCAACTTCATATTTCACAACACTGCACTATTTACGCTGTTATGTGTGAAAAAAATCCTTTAATCCATACTGGCGCTGTACCTGATCTGAATAAAAGCTGTTTAAAACTTACAACAGAGTCGTATGAATCGGTTTAAGGAAAAACTAATATAGACAGTCTATAGCAGTCGGTCTGGAAAAAAATTGTTTGCTTTGTAACCAGCGAAGACAAAGAGAAGTCGATACATGTACATCTTAACCGTGGTGTCTCAACAATGTCTAGCCCTTATCCCGCTTTTTGCGATTACAGTCGCGGTGACCGTGTGTGCAAAAAACTTCACAAGATCAGACGCAGAGTAATTATGAATCAAATATTATTATAGTTATCACCAAAGTAGTGTGCAGCTGTCTAAGGGTTTATTAATATAGACAGTCTATGGCAGTTGGCCTGAGAAAAGGTTATTGTAGCTTTGGTCATCAACGAAGACGTCAAGTAATATATAAGTTTCTCTTTCTGAGTTTTGAAGAATCAAAATATCAAACAGTTTGGATCGCAGATCTGGCCCAAATTTTTATACGGCCTGATTCCTCTGATCCAGAGTGTTTGCATAGATCATCGGTTTGGGAAAACATCTAAAAGATGAACTTACACAGAGTAAACCCTTGTCCTGCTCCTTACAACTTTAGTCATGTTGGCTATTTTTCGCAAACAACTCTGATCCAGATCAGATGCCGATTGGCTTGGGTTCTGATACGATCCAAGCTGATTAACACCAAGGTAATACATGCACCAAATTTGTAGCAAATCGGCCAGGGTCTACCAATAAAGCAGACGAGAGTTTCAGCAGAGAACTTATTTCGCAGAGGGGTAAGAGTCAGCACTCATTCTGAAAGAAACAACCTAAGGTCTTTGATAGCCATAACTACATATTGTTGGTTTATACCTTACAACAGAATTGTGGCGGTAATATGTGTAATACACGGTTTGAAAACAAAGAAACCCTTTTTTACCTTTAGAGAACAGCATTTGTTATTTCATGTTTTCACCATTCACCCATCAGCGCCTTAAAATAGGCAAGTCCCGGTGTGTAACCGAACGTATTTTCAGCGGAAACAGACGTAAAACGACGTAGGTAAAAAGTATTCTAGCGTGACAAGACGTGAACTAAAACTCATGATTTCAATATATTCAAAATTCCCTAGCAACATTGTTTGAACGTGTCACCTGTTAGTAATTTACACGATTTTTCTCAGAACAAAACTAAAAGAAACAAGGCAGAAAGGCATACCCAAAACACCACACTAGATATTTTATTCGACCTCTCTATGAACTGGATAAATATTGCAGCAATCAGTAAATTGCCAAGCCCGACACCACGTCTTAGTTAATGTTTATTAAGACAGCACTTCATGATTTTAAACGCCAAAATGCAGCGAGCGTAGCGAGCAAATGAGGCTTTAAGATTATGAAGTGCGGTCTTAATAATACACTAACTGGTATAGCTGTGGGTTCAGGTCGTTTTCATAGAAACTAGACTAAACAATCACGTTTTACAAGCGATGTCATAGAACGTGATTCACTCCACAATGAATCATGTCAAATGTAATGCTTCCTGAACATTTTGGAAAGTTCGATGCTCTCGGGGACGCAGATGAGTAAGTCTTCAATAATGACAGTTTGACGAACTAATATAAATACGTCAATTATGTGTCTCAAACAATATCTCTCGGAGTT